>JACVTC010000036.1:252500-327500 GCA_016946835.1 Neocallimastix lanati (nom. inval.)
TTTTTTCTTTCTTATTGGATAAGTGATAGTCTTTTCCTTTCTTAAAATCGAAGAATGGTTTGACTTTGTCTTGACTTGTTCATCTAAAATTAATTTTAAACCTTTTCTTTCTGAGGAAAAAACATTATTCTTCTTTATAACTGGTTTAGGATTATTATGACCATTATATTTAATTGGTGTTTCTTTGAATTTTAATTCCTTAATTTTATTTCCAAGATTATTTTTATTTGATTTTAAGGAAGAAGATAATTCATTAGTATTACCATTATTTAAATGATAATTAATCATCTTATGAATGAATGAGTTTGGAGATTGATTCATTTTACCATCGTAATTAAACTTAATAGTATTTGTACGGTTTGAATTATTACTTCTTGTTAGGTTATTGAAATTGTAGTTATAGTTGTAGTTGAAATCATAGCTGTTACTGTTATTATTACTAATATTTCTGATATTGTAATCTTTTATGTTTTGCTTAATGAAAGATAAATTTTTATTGGTATTAATATTTGGAATATGATAGAACGAATTTAAAAATGAAGATGATAATGATGGTGAAAGGGAAAAAGTATGATATTGTTGTGGTTGTTGCTGTTTAGTTGATGATGATTCTATTTCTAAATTAAAAATAGTATCGCTATCATACAACCCTTCCTTATCATCTTCTTCACTACTATTATCATCTTCTTTAAATTCAACCTTTTTATTATTTTTTATACCAATAATTAATTTTTTGGAATTTTTGGACTTTTCAAATCCTGTATATTCATGGTCAAAAAAAGAATTTTTATTATGTTCTAATCCAAAAGTTGAATCTTTTCTTCTAAAATTATTTTCATTTCCAACTAATAATAATTATATATACAATCATATAATTAGGAATATTGTAAGAAGATAGTTGATAAAAGGGAAATTAGTCAATAAAAATTTATAACAAATTATACATAATAATATCATATTAATTATTTTTTTTTTTTTTATTTTTAGAGTTGAAACCAGAAATTATTAAAAATTATATAAAAAAAAAAAAATTCTTTATAAAATACTTACTATGAGTTTTTTCCAATTGATTTTTTAAATTAAAACTAAAAGAATTGTTTTTTTTACATAAATCAATACCATCTATTAAAGAATTTTCTAAACTACTATCATATAAAAAATCTAATGAAGGTTTAGATTTTATGGAAATATTTTTAATTTTATTAAAGCTATTGGTATACATTTTCAATGTATTTTAATATTATTATTTATTATTGATTTTAAAAAGTGGTAATTTTCTTTTTTATTATACATATACAATTATTATTTTTTTGATATATTATTTTATGTAAGTATATTTATATTTTTTTAACTATTACATATATAAATAAAATAAAGATAAATTGTGCTTTTTTTTTTTTAAGATTAATTGACTGTAAAGTCTTTTAAATAAATATATATAAAAATATAAATATAAATATAGATAAATATAGATAAGTATTTTTAATGTATCTACTATGAAATGAAAATAAGTTCAAAAAATAAGATAAAAAAATTTTTAAAAAAAAAAAATCAATTGTTATTTATATCTAAAAATAAATTGTATATTACTTCTATAATAAATAACTTAATAATATTCGCTTTTATTACGACCCATTTATAATAACAAAAAAAATTAAATTAATAAAATTATTATGTTTATAATTATATATTTCTTTTATTGTTTTTTATAAATCTTACTTACTTAATATGAAATAAAATTTTAATTATTATAAACAATATCCAAAATGAAATTGCGGAATCTTATTTATCTTATTAATTACAAAAAAATAAATATTTCTTTTTTTTTTTTTTTTTTTTTTTTTAAGAGTGTTTTTTTTTTATTTAAAAAATAAACTTTTCAAATAGTTGACTGAATTACTTTTTCAATACAATTTATTAATTATTTTATTATTTTATAAAACAAATTTATCTCACTCTTTTATGAAATAAGTAAAAATTGTATATAAACTGACAAGGCTCTTGTTTACAAAAATAAATTTATAAATACATTTAAAGATTAATATATAAATTTTCCAAAAAAAAAAAAAAAAAAAAAAAAAAAAAAAAAATTTAAATTAAAAATAAATTAAATTATATACTATAAGTTCATTTATGGAAAAAAAAATAAATTGTTTATAAAAATGGAAAAAAAAAAAGTTTATTATATCAATTATAGAATATATTTTATCATTTATTTATAATAAATCTAATATATTAATATATAATAGAATAATTGAATATAAAATTATTAATCATAAAATTTATTATATTAATAAATATATTATTATTATATTACAATTTATTATAATTAAAAAATGACCGTAGATATATAAAAAATAAATTTTAAAATATAAAATAAAAATAATAATATTCATTTGAAATTTGAACTTACATTTAATATTATTTATTATTTTAATAATTATTAATAATTTATACGGTAATTTATATAAATGAATTCTATATTTTTAACTTTTTTAAAATATAATAATAATAATAATAATAATAATTACCAAAGAATTTTTATATACTAAACAAGATACACATATATAAATATAGTAATAAAAATATTTTTTTTATTCTCTTTATTGTATTTTTTTTTTTTTTTTTATAAAAAATATAAATATACTACATCATTGTATTATAATATTATTACATGCATATATAAATGATAAAAAAAAATATTTATTAGAATTTATATATTTATGAATTAAAAAAAACACAGGAATTTATAGAAAAATTTCAGTATAAGGTGGAATCAAGTTCTTAGAGCAATGCGGCATGGCTACTACTAAATGATAATAGATAGAAATTGAAATGTGTTGATGTTAAAGAGCATTTTTTTTTTTTTTTTTTTTTTTTTTAAGCAGTTAGATAACGTTCATAAGTTTACCTGTGAAAAGTGGTTATTTAATATTAATTCGTTAGATGAGTAAAGAATCCAAGCATATGAAAATGTCATGTTGTTTAATAAAAAAGTTATAAGATGTATGAAATCTTATTTAAAAAATAATAAAACGTTTATAACAATAAGTTAGTTAAAGAAAATATACAAAAAAAGATTTGATTAAATATAAAAAGTTAAACTTATATTTTCAAAATATAAAATATGATACAAAATATATTTTCAAAATATAAAATATGATACAAAATATTAAAGAAAATTCATGTAATCATTAGAAAATATTAAATAATTTATAATCAAAATACATTTAAATTAATAAATGAATGAATATATATAATTTAAAATGAATTAAGTAATATTTGTAAAGATTTTTTATTATAAAAAAAAAAAAAAAAAAATCTAAACAAATTATTACCATGAAAAAGATATAAAAATATAGAACAAAATTAAAAAAAAAAAAATAATCAATAAAAATAATCAATCAACTTTAATACAAATAAACTAATGCCAATAAAAATAAATTTAAAACAACGTTAAAAAATGTATATAATTAATATTGATTATTTTATTTTCATTGAATATTAATTTCGTAATTTTCAAAAATTAATTATATTATTGCATGACAGCTTTTTTTATACAAAATTTTCACGAGTTCTTTTTATCCTTTTTTTTTTTTTTTTTTTTTTTTTTTAAAGTTGTATATTCAATATTATTATGAATATTACTTGCATTTCAAAATTATTAACAAATTAAAAAACAATTATTAACAAAAGCCAAAATTTCTTTAAATTACTTCTACTTTTTTAATAGTCACACATTTTTCTTTTCATATTTTGGATTTTTAATTAATCCGAAATTTATTAATTGAGTATTATTCTTTATATTTCAATGATTTAAATTCGATTCAAATAAATCGAGTTTAAATCTAAAATAAATTAAATTATTATTATATATAATAATTTAATTTTAATAAATTTTAAGTAAATTAATATTAATTTACTTTATTATTATTAAAATTTATAATATCTTTGAATATTGTAAATTTTTTTTTTTTTTTTTTTTTTTTTTTTTTTTTTTTTATTATTAAATTATTAATCGTTATGATATTTTAATAAATATTTATTATTAATTATGTTTAAGAATTATATTTTTATCTTTTTGTAATTGTATAGTGAGATTAAGATTGGTAATAATAAACCATTAAAATCTTCTTTTTAAAATTTTTAAATTGAGATTTACTTGGTAATATGGGTATTTTCTTTTCATTTCTATACGAACAAGAAGATATTCTTATTGTATATATACACATAATATTATATTATTTATATATATATAAATAAGAAGGAGTTCTGATAATGATAATATCAAAAACGATATTAATATAGAGGTAAACTATTAATAACAAGGATAGTATTATCTTTGATCTCATTGTTATATGTTTAATATATATTTTCTTTGATTTAATAAAAAAAATCTTCATTTTATTTTTATCTATTAACTTAGTTACATATATATATATATTTTTTTTAAAATATCATCATCTATTACCTTGTTATATGTATATAATTTTTTTAAAATAAAGAATATTCATAAATATTGTTTAAACTATCTTTATATACTATTTATAATAAGTACGAAAATATTATGAATATAGATTTTATTAAACATTTAAGTATTTCAATGGATCAAAAATTAGGTGAGATAGAAAATAAAAATGAAGTAAAAAAATAGTTTAAGAAGTGATAATGTAGTATTGAAAGTTTCTGAAACATAAAAATAAATACTATTCCATTGTTATTAATAATTTGTTCATAATAATCTTTTGATAATATATTAATATAATATAATATTATTTTGAAATATATTAATAATAAAATATTATTTTGAAAAAGATTAATGAAAAAAAATAATAAAAAATTATTTAATTTATTATATAATCTTCATACTAATATTTTTCTATTCATCTAGTAAAACATTCCCTTTAATATTATTAATTATTCTATATTGAATTTGTTTCATTTGTTCACGTAATTGATATAATTCTACTTGATCTTTGTAATACATCTTTGCCAAAGGCATTGGTTTTCTATCATATTCATCATTTAACTCATTAATGATAATATCGTCATTAAATCTGACACATTTATCAATTTTACTAGTGGAATTAGCTCTATTTTTATTAAGTTCAATTTGAAAGGTAAATTTGTTAATTTGCTTATTTAAAAAGTATAATTCATTTAAACTTTTGTATTTTCTTCCAAGTCCTTTTATTGAAACATTATCATTATTATTACCATTATTTTCAGTATTATTTTTTTGAACATCTGGTAAACAATTTAAACTTTTTGAGTAAACAAGATTTCCACTTGTTTTGAATATATTTTCAAAAAGTCTCTTCTTTGAAGTTTCTTCAGCCATCGATTTTTTATCAACAGTTTCTGTAATCCCTTCAGGAAAGGAAAATGATTCCTTACTTAATATTGATTTTTGTACCATTTGTATTATGATATTAAAATTTTTTTAAATAATTTTTATAAAAATTTCCTTTATTATCTAATTTGAATTAAAACTTTCTCTTTTGGAATTTCGTCTTTTTTCTTTATATATATATCTATATAAATATTATATTTTTTATTATTTTATGATATTAAATAAAAAATTTTAATTGATAAATTTTTATAATAAAAGAAAATTTTATTAAATTTCTTAAATGTAATTTTTAATTGTTAATTTCTATATTTTATATTCCTTTTTCAACTATTTCGGTTTTTTTTTTTTTTATCACTTCTATTATATTTCAATATAATATTATAATTATTAAATTTCTTCAATTTCGAAAGTAAAAAAAAGGAAAATAAATTCCAAAAAAAGATATTTAAATATTTATATTAATATATATGTAGGTATATATATTTTTTATTTTTTAATATTATTTAATTATATTAATTTAATTAAAATTTTGCTTCTATAAATATAGATTATAATATATATATATTTTTACTATAAATAAAATTCTTATAATATTAAATTAATAATTATAAAAAAAAAAAAAAAAAAAAAACAACTATATAATTATTAATTTTATTTTTGCTTCTATAAATATAGATTATAATATATATATATTTTTACTATAAATAAAATTCTTATAATATTAAATTAATAATTATAAAAAAAAAAAAAAAAAAAAAACAACTATATAATTATTAATTTTATTTATAAAACTTTATTAAATAAAATAAAATATAATAATATTTATGATTTTAAATCATTTAAAGTATCTATTTAATTAGATTTTTTTTTTTTTTTTTTTTTTGATTTTTTTGTTATTACATTTATTTTATTAAATTTATTAAATAATTATATATTTTATCCATTTAATTTTTAAAATATTTTTTTAAAACTTTTTAAAAAATTTATAATATTATTAATTATAAAAAAAAAAAAAAAAAAAACATGACAATATATTATTTATTAATAGAATAGTAAATTGAATGTGTATAACATGTATAATATATAATTATAAATAGTAATAATAAATATATTTATTTATTTTAATAATAATAAAAGAATTATATAATAAAAAAAATATATATATATATATATTTTTTAATTTTTTTTCTAGTGACTTTTAACTAATTTTACCCATCTATTTATAGTGAATATTAATAAAATACATAGAATTACTGGTAGAAATTGAAGAGTTACAATATATATTATATTTAATTTCTGTATGAATTCATATATATTTATTTCCTTAATGGCTAAATAATTGTAAATATTTATATTGATATGACGAATATAAAATAAAATTTTGTTTACTATATTTAAATTTTTTAAATTTGAATTTGATAAATTAAGTAAATAATTTAACATATTAATGATCAAAATCGGTTGTACAAATAATAGTGAAACACCATTATTAATGGATAATAAAAATAATAAATTTCGAATTTTATTCTAAATTTAATATAAATATTTAATGTGTAAAATAAAAAAAAAATAAAGATTTTTCATGTTAATTTTCATATTATATTAAATTAATTAGTATTTTTTAATAAAAATGTAATAAAAATAATAAATATAATTTTCAACATAAAAAAGTTTAAAATTTAAGATATTTGATTCAAAATTTTAATAAATATAATAAAGTTTTTAATTAATAATTTTTTTTTATATATATATTATTTAATGATAATTTATTTATTAAATCAGTCTTTATTTATTTATTTATTTTAATGTTTATTTATTAATTATAATAATAATTAAAAAATGATTAAAAAATATCAACTTACTCTTATTTTTGGCTTATATTTATTATATAATAAAGATGAATTAGATTCTATATTTAATTTATAATTTGTATATTGTAATGCAGCACCAAACGTTTTATTTTTTAATTTCTGTTCATATTTTCTCATCCAATATCTTTTTTCGAGATGAAGTATTTGTTCAAATTTCGAAAATTTCCATAAGGATTTTATTAATAAATATGAGGCATATGAAAATGTTATTAATTTTAATAGTTGAATTATTATGTCACTTGGGCTTTTTATATTTAGATAATAATGATTATGAAAAGTAAAGTAAATTAAATTTTTAATTGATTTTTCAATGAATGGATCAGATATAAATTTTATAAATAATAAAACCGTATTTATTATAAGATTATTAATTAATAGTATATAACTTCCTGATTTAATTAAATGAATTATTTGTTTATATTGTTCATCATATACATCTTTATTCTTTTCCATTTGATAGAAAAGATTGTTTTTTTCATTAATAAAATTATTATTTTTATTATCAATGATTTTATTACTAATTAAATGTTTCCATGATTTTTTGGGAGAACTGACTTTTACTGCTGAGAGAATATCCTCCAAACCAGTGGATTCCTTTATTGATTTATTTTAAAATGGTTTTAAATTAATAAATAAATAAATAAATAAATAGTAATATTAATATTATTATTATTACAAGTATTAATATTGTTTTAAAAATTCATTTAAATATTCATTACAAAATAAATAAATAAATGAATAAATAAATAAATAAATAAAATCAAAAACTATAATTTAATTATTTAAATATTAATTATTACCTCGGGTAAAAAAAATTTTTGAGATTTTTGAATTATTTTAGTAACTTCATCCGATAAATCCGATCGATTAATATTTTTAGTGATTTCATTGTCATTGTCACTATCATAGAATAATTCATTATTAATATCATGAATTTTATGATTGGATATATAAGAAGTTAACCTTGTTTGTTTTGATAATTTTTCCTTTTCTAAATTTCCAAATACATTTGAATTTGATTTACTTATATCATCCTCAAAAAGAATTTGTTGATCATTATTCCTATATTCATTTAAATTAGATAAATCTAAATAATTAAATTTTTTATATTTATAATAAAAAATAATTAAAATAAATAAATAAATAAATAAATAAATAAATAAATAATAAACATATATATATATTTATATTATAATATTAAAAATTATAATAAAATATATTTTTAATATTTTTTTAATTTTATATAAATATTATCATAATAAAAATACATATATTTCTTTTATTATGATTTTTTTTTAATTTACTTTTATCAGTGTCCATATTAGTATCATTATTTTCATTATTAACTTCATTTTTATTCCATAATAAACTTCCATTTTTCTTATTTAAATTATTAAAGTTTAAATTATTATTATATTGATTAAAGAATCCCATTTTATTTTTAGTATTTAAATAAGTATAATTTGGTAAACCTATTACAGGTTTTTTTATATACATATTATCATGGTCTGATTTCTTTTTGGTGGGACTATCATCAATTCTATTATTAACCTCATTATCATTATAAAAAATACTACTATCATTTAAATCAAATGAATCGTTTAGTATTGTATCGTGGTCACTATCAAATTCATCAAGTTCATCATCAAAACTATTATTAATTGTTGGACTTTTAATTGAAAAGCTAAATAAATTTTTATTTGCTTTTTTAGTTTGTTTTTCTCTGTATTTATGATTAATAGGACTTGATAAAGAAAATTGCCTTCTAAATTGTTTTTCTAATAAAGTAGAAAATTCTTCATTAAAACTTTCTGTATTTTCATCCTCATTATTTTGTAATTTAGAATATTTTTTACCTAAATCTTTATTTTTGCTTTCATTTTCATTTGATAATATATCACTTTCATTACTGTTAAATAGAACTTTATTATTATTTGAAAATATATCATAATTTCTTACAACTCCTGGAAGAGATGAGTGCGTTCTTTTTAATTCAATTACCGGTGAAGGTTTTTGAAGTGTTGAACTAATAAATGTATATGTACTTAGAGAAAAATCCCAAATAACCTACACAAAATATATATATATTTTATAATTTTTATATTAAAAAATATATAAATATATATCATTTTTATTTAATTTTAATTTATTATATATTATTAATTTTTTTTTTTTTTATTAAATATATATATATATATTTAATAATTAATAATGAAAATAAGAGTATATTAACTAATAAATAAATAAATAAGAATTATTAATATATTGAATAAATATAAATATATATTCCATTAAATTCACTATTTTCATATATTACCTTTAAAAAGATAAAAAGTAATACTAAACTTGAAAATTTAAAAAATTTTATATTGGATGATGTGTAATACCATAAACAATAGGTAGTATTCATAATAAAAAATGAAGATACTGGCCATATGATAGCTTTATTTGTAGTTTTTTTAAATATTGGCTTTATCATAATTTCATATTTTAAATATTCAATGAAACTTAAAAATACAAAGAGACATGATATATAGGTACATATTAAAAACCAATTATTCCATAATTCTCTTGGGCAATCAAATAATATTTCATTGTTTTTAGTGTTCAAATATTCCTCTATTAAATTATTATCATCTTCTGAATACACCTTATTTTCCTTCCAGAGTTTTGAACAACTCATTTTAATACCGATTGCTTTTTTTAATAATCTGATAATAAATTCTCGATTTAAATTTAAACATGATAATCCTGAATGATTAATTATATTAATTAATTTTTTAAATACTCTTGTAATTGATATCATTTCTTTTCCATATACTTCTGGTTCTAAAAAGCCTTTAAAAAAAATTAAGTTATATATGAATAATTTATTATAATATAATAATAAATATTATTAATATAATTATAATAATAATTATAATAACAACAATAATTATAATAATAATATTATTAATAATAATATTATTAGTAATAATAAAAAAGTTAATATATTAATATATATAATAAAGTTATGATATTGAAGATTTATAATTACATTTTAACAATAAAATTGATAACCAGTAAATGCCCATTAAACCTAATATAAAACATAAAGAATTAACAATTATTACTACTGTAATTTTTAAATATTTTTTTAAAGATGAAAAAGTTTTTTCAAAAAGTGAAACTTGAATGAATGAGCCTTCTATATTTTTGTAATAGGATATATTTTTTTTTCGATTTTCAAGTAAAAGTTTTAAATCACGATATTTATATTGATTTTCATCAAGCTCTTGTTTAACCCTTTTTTGACAATTTTCACATACAATTGGATATTTGTTCTCTAAATGAGTTTTGAATTGTGGTAAATTATTCAAATACCTTTCATAGTCAGGATCCTTCATTATAGTGTTTTATCATAAAATATTTTGTATATTTAATAAATAAAATTAAAACAAAATAATATTATTTAAATATTTTATTTTTTATTACATCTTCATCTGGTAAATAATCAGCTAGTCTTTGTCTAATGTATTCCTGATGCATTTTACATGTGTCACAAAAGTAATCATTGATTGGAAATTTTTCTTTAAATTAATTAAAGATTATTATAATTATAATTATTAGTTAATAAAAAGTAAATTTACTCAAAATACAATTTAAAATATATAAGCTATGGAAACCTTCATTATCACAGTATTTTGTATTGTTTTGATTTACGTTATTTTCTATATTTTCCATTTCGGATATGTCTTGAATTTCTCCATTCTTACATTTCAAAATTTAATATATTATATAATTAGTTGAATATACAAAAAATTGAAAATTTATTTATTTAAATTAACTTACTTCATTTATTATATTCCAATTATCTTTTTATTAAAATATTTATATAAAGCACATGTAAAAAGAAAAATTAATATCAAATGATTAATATTAAAAAAAAATATTTATATATAATACATACCACATCTTCTACACCACCAACATCTTGGTTTACCATTTATCCATTTTTCTTTAACTCGTTGTTTTTTTGGTGGTTTCGTAAGTTCAGATTCATTATTACAATAGAAACATGTAACTTTTACTGGTAATAATTCAATTATAATATCATATATTCTAATATATTTAGAATAAAATTATAAATTAATTATACGGAAAAAATAATAAAAAATAAAAATTCTTATTCATTATGTTTATATATAAATTTCTTTTTTTTATTAATTATATTTCTATATAATATATTTTATTTTAATTATTTATACTAATAATTCATTAAAAAAAAAAAAAAAAAAAAAAAAGGAAAAAAAAATTATAGTTGATCTTAAAAAGTAATATTGACCTGTATATGGTAATAAGACCAATTACTGATGAAATGAAAAATATGATGAATGAATTGTGTATGATTTCAGTTATTAGGTAAAATGGTGAACCTTCTGTGAAATATTCTAAGATTGAATTAAATATATCTTTTCTAGTATCCATAATATTAATATATTTCAATTATCATTATTATTTATATGATATATTTTTTACATATAAAAAGTATATAAGTTATAAAGTCTAATTTTATTAAAATAAATTATATTTTTTATTAATTATATAAAAGTATTGATAGCACTTCTTAAATATCTAAATTTATATGTAATAAAAAAAAATATATATATATATATATATGTAAATTCGGAGATATGTTCATATGAATGTTAATACAACAACAAAATATATATATATCTTTTTTAATTTTCAATTTTTTATTATTAAAAAAGGATAGACTTATTTAATTATATTTTTTTTAAATTTTTTTATAATATAATTTAATCTTTTTTTTTTATATATTAAATCTAGGAATTAATTGGCTATTTTTCTATTTTATTTTATTTTATTTTTTATTTTTTATTTTATTTTATTTTATTATTATTTTTTTAATCTATTTTTTTTAATAAAAAAAAATGTACAATTATAATGTCATTAAATTTAATAAAAAAAAGAAGAAAAACAACTTCTGAAGTTTGATGATTAAAAAACATTAATTATTTAAAATTAATAATGAAAATCTTATTTGTATTTAATATAAATTAAATTTAATAAGTAGAAAGTATTAATTTTTTTATATGGAATCAAATAATAAATTACATCAAAAAAGTTTTTTAAAATTTTCTATTTATTTATTTTTAAAATTTATTTTTTCTTAAACAAATTTACGAAATCTCATTCCATAATAAACGTAAAATATTCAAGAAGAGATATAATGATTTTATTAAAACAAGTTAAAGTAAAACAACTTTTTTAATTCCTATTTTTCAAAAATTATGGAATTCTCAAAAACCATTCTTTTCTTATATTATCTTGTTAATGAGGAATTTTTAATATATATATATTAATTAAAATAATAATAAATATATTCATATTCATATATTTCTTTCTAAAAAAAAAAATTAATACAATCAATTCACTGAACAGAATAAAGTTATTAATTCAATTATCAATGATGTGAATAGAGTTTTAATTTTAAATATTAAAATTTTTTGAATAGTTTATATTTTGTTTTTTTATTATTATTATTTTTTTTAATTTGAGGTTCATGTTTAATAAATAAAAGAAATTAAATGAAATCCTGATTATAAACAACAGCAACAATAACAAAAATAATAATAAATTTCAAATAACTATTCTATAAACTAAGTGGGTGTTGCCGACCCATGTCAAATATGATCTTTCTCACATTTAACATACTCCGTATCTTTAGCTTTATAATGCTATAAATATATTGTAAGTTTGTGTATATATATATATGCAGAATATGTTAAAATATAACAAAAGTAGAATGTTTTTGCATGTATTAATATTTTAAAAAAATTTGAAATTAAATTTTTAATAAATTTATGATGGATTATTACATTTTAATTTTACTGATGAAATTAAAAAGTTTTAAATGTTACTCCATGTGACCGTGATACATATTTTTTCAGTACAAATAATTTAAAAGCAAAAAAAAAAAAAAAAAAAAAAAAAAAAAAACGCATTTCAATATTTATTTGCCATCCGTTAGTTAATCCTGTTGAAATTTGTTTTAAAGTATAAATTTTATTAGTAAAAAAACATTTACTAGAAAAAATATTTTTACTCTAAATTAATATGATTAAAAAAATAAGATTAATTTTAATCTTTTTTTTTTTTTTTCTTCTTCTTCTTTTGTACCTTAATTTAATGATTATATTTTATCTTAGATATATTATTATACAATTCTATTTATTTTTCTCATTCAAATATAAAAATATTTTAACTTATTCATTAAATAATTAGCTGGTCAAACAACAATTGTTTTCACTGTTATATAATAAGTATCACAAAAGTCAACATTCATTCTTTTAATCTTAATTTTTGAACTGTTTTTTTATATGGTTAGTTATTTTAAGTAAATTGTTATACTGCATTGATGTTTCGAGGAAATTTAATAGTAGTATAAGTAATTGAAGTTGCTTTATTTGAATTGCTAATGATTTAGATATTTCATCAGATATTGTCATAAAATATGATGCTCTTCATTTATTCAAGATTATATTTATAAAGTTGATTGTACCACTCATGTTTGAAAATCTTTAATTTTTAATTATAGTAAATATCTGATTATACTTAATTAACAATAAAAATAATTAATATAATAATAAAATTGAAAAACAATATAAAAAATATAAAATAAAGAAAAACAAGTAAAAAAAAGGAAATAAAGAAGATTAAATGATACAGAGACATAAAGAAAAATTCTTATTAATCAAAAAATTGTATTTATAAAAATTATAATTAGAGTTTAAAAAATATTTAGTTTAAATTATTTTTATTTATTGTATTTGTTAACAATTATAATACTAAGATTATTAAATTGAATTGAAATAAATAAATAAATAAATAATATCATTAAACCAAGTTTTTTTTTTTTTTTTTTTTTTTTTTTTTTTTTTTTTTTTTTTTTTTTTTGATTTTTTGATATAAATAAGAAATATAAAATTATCGATATAAATTTATATAATGTTTATTTTATTTATTGAAAATATGAAAGGAATTTTCACCTAAAATTTAAAGTTAAATTTATTGTGGTTCTTTTTTTAAATAGAAATATACATTATTGGAATCCTTATAATAAAATGTTATTTTAAACTTTAAAAATAATAAAATATATATTTCACATATATATATATATGATAAATACATATATTTACATTCAAAAAATTAGATATATAATCAAATAATCATTTTGATCATATATATAATAATATATGTAATATTTGTTGAAAAATAAACTTTTGTTTTTTTATGATTATTTTAAAAATTTAAATGTTAAAAATTATAATATTAATATATATTTATTAATTTGTAATTTCAAAATTTCTTTTAAAATTTCATTTATTGTCACGGTCACAATTAAATATTAAAATAATTATTAAAACTTAAATTTGAACTTTAAAAATTATTATATATATATAATTTTTATTTTATTTTTATTTTTTTTTTTTTTTTTTTTTTCGAAATAAAAAAAAAATAATAAAAATATAAAAATATATTAAATACAATAAAAATATAAATATTAAATATGTAGATTATTATTTTTATTTGCTTTATTTTAAATATTATTTTTAAATATATATATATATATTTGAAAAATATAAAAATACACCATAAAAATAAATTTAAAAAATTTTGGTATTTAAATAAAATATTTATTATAAAAAAATATATATAATAAAAATAATGAAATTTTTAAATATTTTTTACTTATTATCTGTTATTCCATCAATTGGTATATTTTTTAATAAATATATAAATATCAATAATAAAGAGTTATTTTAATAATACTAATAATTAATATGATATCTTATTAATAAATATACTCAAATAGTTTTAGCAAAAAAAATATTCTCCTGTGAAGTAGATAAGACAATTGCTTTAACAGTAAATATTTGATGATCTTTAAAATAACAATAAATACTATATAATTTAAAAATTTTTTTATAAAAAAAAAAAAAAAAAAAAAAAAAAAAACTTTCTAAATATATTAATATTATGATAAAAAAAAATGTTAGTTTGATGATGGTCCATATAAATATACTGAAGAATTAATTGAATTACTAAATAAAAATGGTATTCAAGCAACATTCTTTATTAATGTTGGTAAGTTTTGTGTATAAAAATATGTAAAAGATACAAATTTATACGTAAGTTAAAATAATAAATATTTAATTCAATTAATTAAAAAATATATATTTTATTGAAACAGAAAATTACTGGAAAGATTTACCAACTAATAAGGATAAGCAAAAGATAATAAAAAAAGCATATGACAGTGGCCATCAAATTGCTTCTCATACTTGGGCTCATTATATTTCTAGCGATAATGATGAATTTAACACAATGATGGAAAAAACTGATAATTGGATTGAGAAAGTTATTGGCAATAAACCTACTTACTTTAGAGCACCAAAAGGAGAATGTGGTGATAAATGTATTGAATATCTAGAGGAAAAAAAATATAACCTTATTCAATGGGATACTGATACTAATGATGCATGTTTATTATGATTATTATTATAATTATTATTATTATTTCGAGATTATATAAATTTTCGTTATGATATAAATAAAATAAATAAATATATATACATAATAATTTTATTAAAACTTTATAATTAAAATCTAATATTTTTTATTTAATAAATATAATGAAATAATTTAGTGGGATACATCAAGTGGTACTAGTTACAGAGTGAGAATGGCAAAAAATTTTTTGAAGGAAAGATGGGATTACGAAAGAAGTAATTATTTAATTTTGATGCATGATGTATATGAACATACAGTAAGAGAAATTGTTCCATGGATAATTGAGAATAAGCCTGAAGGATATAAATTTATTACTGTGGCAGAATGCTTAGGGGATAAGTCTTCAATGTATCGATCAAATTATACTATATCAAACTCATCTGTTAGAACTAAAACAACTACAACAATTTCCGTAACAAAAACTTCTATTCAAACCTTAGATTCTAAAATTAATAATAAAACTAATGCTAATAGTACAGATAATACCATAAATAATAATAATATTAATAATATTAATAATAATAATAATAATAATAATAATAATAATAATAATAATAATAATAATAATAATAATAATAATAATAATAACAATTTCAATTTTGATAACTTTTGGAATAGTACTGTTATAAATGATGATGATAATGATATAGGAAATCTTATTTATGAATCTTCTTCTTCAATATATAAATCTAATAATATGATAATATTATCATTTATATTGATTCTATTAAAATTTTTAATTTAAGATTGAATTATTTTTTTAATTTTTAAAAAAAATATATATGCTTCAAATTTCTAAGCATATATAGATTTATTATTATCAATTCATTATTTATAAGTCGTTATTTAAAATATATAAATATTCAAAAATATATATATATATATATAAATATACATATATATAGAAATAAATAAAATTTTTGAAATAATTAAGAAGATTTTTTCTTAATAAACTTTTTAATAAATAATTTATTTAAATAAATATATAAATAATTTGTAAATTTATTTAAGTAAAATCTCAAATTTAATAATAATAAAACGGAAAAAAAAAATTTTTTTTATATTACATAAATTTAATCATTATATTTAAAATTTCATTTTTTATTATTTAAAGTTTAAATATATTTTATCAATATTTTATTACAAATTTATAGTTATCTATATTTCATTAAATAATCTCTATATAATATTTTAAATTTATTATTATAGAAAGTTTATATATTATATGAAATCTAGTTATTAACCATAATACTATATGAAATATATAATAGAATAAATCCAATTAATACAGTATAAATTACATTTTTGAAAGAATTGACAGCATCAGAACTTGTTAAATTGGATTTATTTGTATCATCATTATTTGGTATAACATTTTGTAGATTATCTCCAATTTCTCTATTATTTGAGTTAGTGTCTGCATCAACATTATTTACAGCGTCTTCAGTTTGAGCATCTTTTCCTGAAATATACATACCATCCTTATCACCTAAACATTCAGCAACAGTTACAAATTTATATTTATCAAATGGAGCATTTTCAATTATCCATGGCATAATTTCTTTAACTGTATGTTTTTGAACATCATGCATTAAAACTAAGTAATTGTCTTTTTCTTCAGCCCATTCTTTTTTAAGGAATTTTTTTACTAATTTTACTCTTTCTTCAACTCCTTTAGATTTGTTCCAGTCATTAGTATCAGTATCCCATTGAATAACTTTATAACCTAATTCTTCAAAATAACTGATACAACTATCATCACAATTTCCTTGAGGAGCTCTAAAGTATTTTGGTCTTTTTCCAATAACATCTTCTAAAAAGTCATCAAATTTTTTCATCATTTCCTTAATTTCATTATTTGATGACGGAATTTCATGTGACCATGTGTGTGAAGCAATCTTTTATTAATTTTATTTATTTTGGTTAATAGTTAATAAATATATATACATATTATTCTATATTTATGGTATTTATATACTTGATGACCCGCAGAGTATTGATTTTTTATAATTTCTTGTTTAGCTTTATCGGTTGGTAAATCTGTCCAGTAATTTTCTTTTTTTTTTTTTTTTTTTTAATAAAAAAATGAATTTACTGTATAAAAATTTTTATTTTACATATATAAATATTATAAAATTAATATAAACCTGCATTAATAAAGAAAGTGGCTTTTATTTCTTTTTTTTTTAAAATATCGAGTAATTCAGCTGTGTATTCATATGGACCATCATCAAACTTTTAATGAATAAATTATTATATATATAAATATAATTTCATAATTTTTACATGTAATAAAATTCATAAGTAATTTATACATAATATAATATATTTTGAATTCATGTAAATATTTACAGTTAAAGCAATTGTATTATTTTCTGTGCATGAAAATATTTTTGAACAAGAAGCAATTCCAACTATATTTTCATTTTTTTTTTATTTTTTTTTTTTTTTTTTGAAATTAAAATTATATAAAAACTTTATATTTATTATTGAAGAGTTTTATGATATTTATAAAACTTACCATTTATAAAAAGTCCATTTATTATATTGCTAATTTTCATCTTCAATTATTTACCTTATAATTTTTATTAAAAATTGTTTTGATAAATGAATTATTACTTAATTATAAAAATAATTTAAAAACTTTCTAAAATTAAAAATATTAAAATAAAATACATTCTTTGTATTTATATATTTCATTTTTATAATTATTATTTTTAATATAATTATTATCTTTTATATTATAAAGTATCTAAAAATTTTTTGAAACTTTTTAATTTGTAACTTCGATAATTTTTAAAAATTGACTTATTATAATTAATTTATATATTTACCAATTATAAATAATAAATAATTCATATTTTTTGAATTTACTTATTATAATTAATTTATATATTTACCAATTATAAATAATAAATAATTCATATTTTTTGAATTTACAATACCATACAAATTTTATAAATTATAAAACAAAAGAAAAAAATTTTTAAAATTAATAAAATATATAAATATAAATAATATATAAAAATAATAATTTTATTATTTTAAAGTTTATAATATAAATTAATTTTTATAATTATAATTATTTTTTCATTATCTAATAAGTGGTTAATTTTTTAATTAATAATCAAATTTAAATTTATAATATACTTATATATACTTATATAAAGTTTTTTTTAATACTAAAATATTATTATTATTAATTTATTATTATGACATAAGAAAAATAATTATTTATATTTTTAATAATTCTCCCTGTTAAATATTTAAATTTTTAATTTTGGATTTAAATAAAAAAAAAAATTAATATATTATTATATATATAATTAAAAAATACTACTATTAATTATTATTTTTTTTTTTTTCATACAATATTATATAATATTTTTAATAAATATTATTTTATAATAATTAACAAATATAACTATAAATAATAGTAATTATAAAAAAAAAAAAAAAAAATAGAATTTTAATAATATTTTTAATAATTTGGGTAGGTTATCATTTATTTTGTATTATATATTGTATACAAATCTTTATTATTTAATACTATAAAGGTTTTATTAATATTAAATTATTTTGCACATTATAATACTATTAATTATAAAATTAAGATAGAACTTTTTTTTTAAGAATATATATAATATATATTAATATAATTATATATAATATATATTATATATAATTTTAAATTAAACTTTTATTATATAAACGTTTTAAAAAATAAATTAAATTCAAATAACATAATTTTATATTATATAAATTTGAAATTTTTCAATTAATATATTATTTATTTTCCTAAATTTTTTTACATTTTTATTATCATTTAAATTTATAAATATATATATTTTTATATTGAATCAATTATTACTTAAAAATTGGAAATTGCATTGAACTTTTTCCTGCTAAGTTCAAATAAGAAAAATTATAATAGAATATCAAATATATAAAAGATAAAATAAAAAAAATATGTATATTCAATGTTAAATAGTTAAAAAATGGATGATTTAGATATTCTTAATAGGAAGTCAAAACAAGAGCTTCCAGAAAAGAAAAAACTTTCACCATTAAGAAGATTTTCAAATCCTTTTTCACTATCTATGCAACCTAATATTAGTTCACCATTAAGTGGAGTTTATGACGAAGAAAATGAAAGAAGAATTAGAATAGCAAAAACAATTGGAGCACAGTATAATCGTTTATCAAAACATATATCTTCATTCATTTATATAATTGTTATTTTAGAGAACATGAAATTTGGAATGACTGTAGATAAAAATAATACAATTGAATATTTAGTTAAGCAAATTGAAGCGGAATATACATTTAAATTTTTGTTAAAAGAAGACATTAAAGATAATTTTGTTACATTAGAATGTGGAGGTATATGTGATAGTAATAAGATACAATTACAATTTTCAGATATAATT
Source organism: Neocallimastix lanati (nom. inval.) (assembly GCA_016946835.1). NCBI lineage: Eukaryota > Fungi > Neocallimastigomycota > Neocallimastigomycetes > Neocallimastigales > Neocallimastigaceae > Neocallimastix > Neocallimastix lanati (nom. inval.). The sequence goes on from JACVTC010000036.1 coordinate 272,732, forward strand.
GGTGATGTTATTGGTATGGGCGATGAAATTTATTGTCTTAATGTTTTCAAAGGTACAATTAAAATTTGAAATATATTTAAAAATTTATATTTTTGTAAATTCAAGTATATATTAGTTAACTTTTTTTATTTTCAAACTTTTGAATAGTTAATACACCAATTAGACCGAAATTCACATTTGATAATCAAGATAGAATTGCTACAACTGATGATGATATAGAAAGATCAGATAGTTTTGACATCGATAATATTCAACCAATAATAGTTCCATTAAATGATGAAGATAGTGAAAGATTTACATTCAAAAGTATACAGAGTTCAAAATCAGATGAATTATTATCAAAAATATTATCTAATAAAATTGGTCTTCAGTATTTTTTAAACTTTTGTATTAAAGAACTTGTTATTGAAGATGTATTATTTTGGTTAGATATAGAATGTTATCAAACAATTGAACCAAAATTAAAAGAGATATACATATCATATTTAATTATTACTTATATAATTGATGGTGCTCCATTGAAAATAAATATAAGTGAAGAATTAAGAAAAAATTTCTTTATTCAATATTCTGAAAATCCAATGTCAAATGAATTATTTGATGAAATTCAAGAGGAAATATATTCCACAATTCAGTGCTTCCATTATGCAAAGTTTGAAAAAAGTAATTTGTTTCAAAGTTTAATAAATACAAGAAAAAAAGGTATTATTAACAATGAAAATTTAATTAATAATATAAATAAATAAATAAATAAATAAAAAATAAATAAATAAATAACATATAGTTTTTTTTTTTTTTTTGAATTTTAGATATCGAAAAATATAATAATTTTAATTTAAAGAATGTATTTGATGAATCGTTCCCTCATGATATGCATTTTCTTATTAAAATTGTTCATAAATATAAGGGAATAATAAAAGCAATAAAAAATAAAAAAGAAAAAAAAAATTTAACATTATCAAGAGAAGATAGTTCGAAATATTTATACAAAGTATTAATTGTATATTTGCCAGTAATTAAAGAAAAATTAGTGAAAAATTACTTTATTGAAAAAGAAAAGATAAGAAGAATACAAAAGAAAGTTAAAAGAGAAAAAGAAAAGAAATTGGCAAACTTTTTTGGTGAAAATCCAAGTGTTGATCCAATTAAAAAGCAAATATTTTCTATTACAATGAATTTAAATATTAAAGATTCAGCATTAAATAGTTCAAATAAGCTTCAAATTGATGATTCATTGATTTTTAATGATGATGATGCAGAATCTTCAAATGAAAAGTTGAACAGTTCAAGTAGAATTTTCTATGATGATTCAAGTTCTGAAATTGAGAGTTTACAATATTTATCATCTGAAGATATATATGGCTTGAATAAGTATAAAGCAAATGAGATTGATAATGATGAATATATTACAGAAGATAGTCAAGAATTAAAAAATAGTTCTATATATATAATGAAGAAAAAGGCAGATAAATTACAACAATTTTTCGGTGATAAAGTTCAAATAAATCAATTATATGAACAACAAGCATTACAAAATGAAATTGGAGAAAACGGTTTATATACGCTGAAGTTAAATAATAAAAGTCCATCAATTGATTGTTTATCTAATATTAATAATTTATTTAACTCAAAAGGAACTGTAAAGTTTAATAAAAATCAAAGTCTTTTTAGTAATGAAGAATTACCAAAAACAGAAAACTTTATGGATAACTCTCAACGAAAAATGATGACAAGAAGAACTAATAAAATAAACTCTATTTTAGGAACAGTAATTGATGAAAAATTAACTTGTTCAGTGATAGATGCCGCAAATACAACCAACGAATTTTTACATCCTTTACCAAAATCTATATCATTTAGAGAAAAATTAGATAGTGATAAGGAATTAAAAGATGATACTAATGATAAAGAAGAAAATGATTCAAATAGTGATTCTGGACTTGATTCTAACAAAGGAAATATGACCCAAGTAAGAAGGATGAAAAAATTACATCATGTTTTTGGTGAAACAATTGATATAAATACTTTAATGAAACTTAAAATTAAAAGAAATGAAATTGAAAAAAAAAATAAAATCGAAAAAGGCATATTTACAGAATATGAAAGAAGAGACATTAAAAATAGATGTAAGAAGTTGGAAAATATATTTGGAACTGTTCCACCAACTATGATGATAAATCTTAATTCAAGTAATAATCCTAAAAATAATAATGCTTTTATTAAGCATAGAAATTCAATAATTTCTCTCTCAATGATGTTTGCGTATGATAAAGAAATTGCTGATGTTATGGATATTGTATCAGAATTTGATGGAGAAAGTATAATATCAGCTGATAATAATGATGATTTAGAAAATTCAAAAGAAATAAACAAAGCAAAATTGAAGAAATTAAGAAAATTCTTTGGTAATGATATTGATCCAGCAAGTATTATTAATTTCATAATAATATCAGACTTAAGGAAAGCTATTGATAACGATATTATTGATGAAGATCAGAAAAAACAATTAAATTCAGAATTAAATATTATTTGGGAAGATATTCAAGAAAAAAGTAGACATTTCATGGATTTAATTTCAGAAGATACTTCGAAGATTAACGGTAGTACAGAAAGTATTAACAAATCATCTAAATCATTTAAAAAGTATAAAACTATCGATTTAGGAAAATCTAAAAAAACATCAAGCTCTGTTGATCAACTCAAGAGTTTGTATGATATATATTCAGATAGTGAGGATACTGAGATTTACGATTCAAAATGGAAAGATTATGTAATTGACTGGTTAAAAACTAATCATAAAATTTAAATAACATTTTAATATATGCATAATATACTTTTAAATAAATATATCTATAAATATTAGATAAACTTGTGTTTTTTTATACTTTTTTATTGTTATATATTAATTATTTATTATTTATTCAATAAATAAATATATCAATAAATATTAGATAAATTTATATTTTTTTATACTTTTTTATTGTTTATCAATTATTTATTATTTATTCACTTATTAATTTAATTTATTTATTTATTCATTTAATTATTATTATTATTATTATTATTATATGTGGTAGTATTAATATACAAATTTGAATTTTAAGTCAATAAAATTAGATAATTTAATATTTCATAAATTTTTTCAAAAATATATATTTTTATATCTTCTATTTTTATATGAATGAATTAAAATAGAATTAAAATAATAAATAATAATATTATTCTAAATTATTTTATATATTATAAAATATATTAAAATAAAATTTGTACAATTATAATTTTAAAAATAATAATAATTTATCTATAAAATTATTTCTATATATATATAATATTAATTTTCAATAATCATATATATATATATATTTTATTAAATTCAAGATAATAACATATATTATTTATAATTTATTATATAATAGTATATTGAATAATATATTAAATTAGTTACTGTATTATATTATTTTGGGAATTTACAATTCCAAAAACAGTACATGGATAGTTATTTATATATGAGTTGTTGTTATTTAATCTATTATTATCAGTTGAAATATTTATATTTCTGATATTCATATTTCTATTAGAATTATTTTGATTATCGACATTATTTAATGAATCAACGGAATAGGGTATTTGATAATTATTTGGAATTACTCTTTGATTTTGGTAAGATGCTATATTTTCTGAATTACCATTTAGCATTCTTAATTGTGAATAATAAGAAGCAGATGTAAAATACTTTTGTGTGGAAGGATTGATATCTTGATTAGCTTTTTCATTACCATACCATTGATATGGTACTTCTGAAGATGAAAAAAGAGAAGTTGAACCTGATGTTGTCGTATAATTAGAATAATGATTTTCACATTGAGAATTTTGAGTTTGGTTTTGAGTATAATAAGTATTTTGATTATAAGAGGGGTAATTATTAAAGTTTATAAAATCATTAAATTGTGCGGAGTAATTAACATTTACATTTCCAAAACGATCATTAGTAATATAATTTTCAGAATTAGTACCTGAAATATCATTTGTATTTGAATATTGAAAATTTTGATAATATAGATTAGTTGAAGAAGGTGTTGAAGTTGTTATTGATGACGTTGAATTATTTGGTATTCTTCTCTGGAAATTTGGTGTCAACCTTGATGCAGAATAACTTGAATTTGAATAGCTATTTGAACTTGCCATATAATTTTGATTTGTCAGTGAATATCCTAAAGCGTTAATAGTTGGGTTAGAATTTATAACATTGGAGCTAATATAGTTTTCATTTAATACTTGACTATTATTATTAACATTATTAATATTTGTCATAGATGATGAACTGATATTCATATTAGATGATGAACCATTATTTGTTACATGAGATATACTAACTGCGGTAGACGTTGGAGTAGCTACTAATGTTGAATTTGATTGTAGTGAAGATGTAAAATTAGTATAACTTGAATTGTTATTTTTATTTAATGGACTTTGTGTTTGGGATGTTACTGAATAGCTTTGATTATTACAATTAGTTATTGTATAAATTGATGCTGCAGGATCATCAATTTGTAAACTAGTTATATCAGATAAAGTATTATTATTACTACTATCTACCAAAGTTGCGGTACTACTATATGATGGAATAAATTTTTGATTCATACAAGAGATATCACTTATATTTGAGGAGGATCCAGATGAAGGAATCATTAGTTTTGAAGTATTATTAGTACTGTTTTGAGATGATCTAGTTGACGACATATTGTTATTTATTGTACTTTTTTGAGTTGTCTTAATATCTTTCTTATTTTTATTATTTTTATCACCTGAACTATTATTTGATTTTATGGTCGAAATTTTTGAAGGATCAACAAGTTTTTTTTCTAACATTTCATCCCATATATTTTGAATAATAGTACTTGTAATTAATGAAGGATCTTCACCATATTTATTTAAAACTGTACTCCATAATAATCTTATGGTTTGTAAATCTTTTGTACATCTTCTTAGTGTTCTACATTGTCTTTCCCCAAATGGTAAGATATGGAAGCCTTCCAATTGCTATTATAACGAATTAAAAAAAATAAATATAAATAATATTTTTAATTATAAAAATAGAAGTATTATAATTATATATTTCATATAAAATATTTACATTAAGAACTCTTGATGCATCGACGAATCGATAAACAGAAGCTCTTGAAAGTTTAAAAACTTCCTTAAAATATTGTTCCATTGTTGAATGTTTAGCTTTATATAACTTTTTTGAAATAATCTCTTGCATCGCCATGGCCGTTTTTCTAAATCTTTCTTGTTTTTCTTCTCTAAATAAAAAATGATTAAAATTCAATTAATTATTTATAAATGAATTTATACATATATATATAAACCAACCCTCCATGGCCTTCTCCTGAACGAATTATACTTCTATCAATAACTTGCTCAGCTGAATACAAAGCATTGTTAACATTCATATTTTTTGTTTCGTTTCAAATAATAAAATTTTTAACTTTTTAATATGCAATTTTTATGTTAATTTTCTTTTTCTTTATTTAATATTAATACTACTTAATCACTTATCTCTAGATTTCTTTTTTGTTATATATTTCTTATAATACCTCAATTAAAAACTTAATAATAAAATAATTTTAAAAAAGATTTTATATTAAATTACATTAATTACTCAATACATAAATTTTTATTCTTCTCTAATATTAACAAAAGATAGTACAATTATTACTTTTATTTATATATTTGAGTTTTTTTTTTTTTAAAAAAAAATATTAAAACTAATATATAAATTTCAATTAATAATAATAATAATTTTGTTTAATATATAATATATATTATTATAAAGTAGATTTAAAATTTTGATTTTTTATTATATTCATTTAACACATTTATATCATATATAACAATATAAAAATATATAGCTTATATAATTTATATTTTAATTAATGAATATAATTGATAGTTAACGTTATAATAATAGTAGTAATAATAATTATGAATTTATAAAATATTTAATTCAATAAACAAAGAATAAATAATAATTAAATTACTTTAATATTATAATTGAATAAATAAATAAATAAATAAATAAATAAATAAATAGAATAAAACATAAAAATTTAAAAAGAAAATATAATAAAAAAAATAAAAAAAAAAAAAAAAAAAAAAAGTAAAAAAAAATTAAAAATATATAGATTTATAGAAAAGAAAAAAGCTGAAAATAAATATATTATATATATAAAGATAGGAATTAATATATATTAAAAAATATATTCATAACATTAAAGTAATTTTTCACATAAAAAATAGTAAACAAAATAAAAAATCAAAAACTAAAATATTATTTTTAATTTTTTGGTATTTTTAAAATAATTTTTAAAATTTGTTAGTGTAAAAATAATTTATTAAATGGAAGTCATTAATACTTATATATTATTTATAATTAATATTAAAGTTATTTTTATTCTCTTTTTTTCTATTTTTTTATTAAAGTTTTTTTTTATTCTTTTTTTATTTTGAATTTTACTTTAAACTTTTTGATCAATATATATATATAAATTATGAGTAAAACTACTAATTGGTAAATATTACAATAATAATATTTTATTAAAATAATTATTGCAATATAAGTATATATAAAACACTATCTTTTTTCATTAATAGTATAAATATATTTAATTTCTTTAATATTTTTTAATTTTTATTTCTTGATTGAATATATATATATTTATAATACATTATTCATTATAAATGAAATATAACTGTTAAAATAAATATATAAATATATTTTTCATATTTTTCATCTGACATTTTAGAAATTATATCTATATTTATTTATAATAATAAGATTTCTGGTAAATTTAAATATGAGTAAAATTAATATTTAAAACCAAAATATATAATAATATAGTTTTATTCTAATTTTTATTAAAAATAATAATATTCTTATTAAAAAAGGAAAATTTAATTTTTAAAATTCTGGTTAAATATTTTTTTTTTTATTAATACTTAATAATTTATTACTAATATAATTTTATTTATAATTATTTGATATATAATAAAATTTTAATAATATTAAACAATTCTTTAATTAAGTTTAATAGATAATGATATTTTTTTAGTAAGGTTTATATTCTCTGCTTCAACAGTTTCTTTTATATCTTTACTAGAAATATTTTTTTTCTTATCCTTTCCTTTTGTTTTATTGTTTTCACTTTCTTTTGATTTTTCCCCTTTTTTACCGTTCACATTATTTTTTTTGGATCCTTTATTTTTCTTTTTATCATTGCTTGTATTTTCTTCAACTCTTCTTAATATATTTTCATCAATTAATGGATTTAAAATATAGATATCTTCTATATATTTCTATATTTTTTAATAATTAGTTTTGTTATTTGAGGTAAAACAACCATTATTTATTATATAATTTAATATACCTCTCCGTGTAAAAATGAATTTAATGGAATATAAACATCATATATTTCAATTTCTTCCATTAATGTCCTTGTATAAAGATTTTTCAATTCTTTAATAAATATTTTTTTTTTGGAATAAAATTTGTTAATTATAATTTAATAATAATAATAATTACAATATTTATTATAATATTTATATTAAAATATAACATATATTTGTATACCATCAATCTCCGCTTGTGATAATTTTTTAGATTTTTTCTTCTGTTTTGATTTGTCTTTTTTTGATGATACATTTTCTTTTTCTTCAACTTCTGTATTTTTAATATTTTTTTCCTGATTTTTTACATATGAATACTTTTTTCTATTTAATATAAACCTAATTCCTGCTAAAATTTAAAAAACAATATACAATTAATATTGAAATTATATTAAATTATATATTCAAAAAATAATTTTTATCTTACAATAGAATGAATCTCTTGCTTTAATATCTGCTTTATGAATAATATTATTATTATAATTAAAATTTATTGATCTATTTTCTTCATTCCAAATTTCTTCATTTGTTTCAATACAATCAAAATTTTCTAAAATAATTTTAATACTATATACATATCTTATATATATAATGTTAAAATTTTATTATTATATATAATTTTTATTAAAAATACATCTTTTCATATACTCTGTTGCTCCTTGTCCTGGTTCTAATATTTCATCATTATATTCTGGTGGTCCATCAACATTTATTACTGATTTAATTGAGACATTCAAGCATAAATCTTATAATACATAGTTAATATTTTATTCAGTAAATATTTATTAAATTACAATTACAATAATTATCCATATTATATACCTGTTTCATTTTGATATAAATTATAGAAATCATTATATTCTTCTTTTTCCGAAATATTTATTTTTTTTTCATCTAAAATTGTTATACTATTGAATTTTGAGATGATTATTTGTTTGTAATGAGGTAATAAAAAAATAGGATTTCCCTTGTAAAAGAAAAAAAAAAATAATTAGTAATATATATTAATAGATATATATAATATAATATTTTAAACTAAAAAGTAATAGATATATATATAAATTATATAATAATTTATATTTTTATTTAAGATAAAAGAAATTTACCATAAAAGATAATATTTTTAAATTTCTAATTTGTGTTAAAACATTTAATATCATAACTATATCCTCAAAATTATTATAACTCAAATCTAATGAAATTATTGTACTTGGGATTAATGATGAATTCATATTTTTTAATAACGGGGAATAAAATGTTGATATTTTATTATAACTTAATCCAATATGAATTAGTTTATTAAATCCACTAAAATTTGGCCATTCCGTTATTCTTTTATTATGGTATATATTGTTAAATTTCAAAAAATAATGAAAATAAAAAAAGTTATTATATATAGTTATATTAAGTTTAAAATATTAAAATAAATTTATTTACAAATTGGCATTCAAATGCAATTTTTCAATACTAGTTGGTAAATTTTCAATTGTTTTAATATAATTACCAGTTAATGATAAATATTGTAATTTTTCAAATTTTTTGAAATTTTTATCAATATATGTAATATTTTTATTAATCAATATTAACGATTTGAAATATTGATATATTGATAACTGATTTTCAATATATATATCTACTATTCCGAGTGATAATATTTTTTGATAATATTTGTATAAAGATTTATACTCTTCTATTTCATTACTAAAATCCGCTTTTTCTTATAAAATTAAAATAATAAAATTCATAATAAATAAAAAAGTTTATTTTTTTGACAATTTATAATATAATGAACTAACGATTTTCATAGAAATCAACATCTGGATCAGTTGTTTGTATTTTTTTTAAAATATTGTCAGAGTTACTGACAATAAAATTATTATAAATTTGCGGAAATTTTATTTCATTATTATTTTTATCATTATTTTCTTTTAGAAGAAGTCTTTGTTTAGTATTTGTATTTTTGTAAGTTCTATAAAAAATTTTATTAACTCCTATACTGTATAGTTGATCAATAAATGCATTTGAAACTGAAGTTTTACGACTACTATATTTATTTTCTACTAATTCTAAAGATAATGCCATACTATTAATGATAAAGATATAAAAAAAATGATTATTTTCAATAGGAAACTTTTTGATGTTGAATTTTAATTTAAATTTTTTAAATTTATAAAATTAATAATTAAATAAATTTAAAATTATGAACAATAAAAAAAAAATTTTTTTTAATTAGGGATTGATACAAAGATAAATAAAGATTTTTTTGTTTACCAAATGAAAAAAAAAATAAAGCAGTAAATAAATCTATATACAAAATTTATTAATAGAATATCATTTAAATATAATAAAAAATGAAAAAAATAATATATATATAAACAAAATAAAGCAAAAAATATAAATATACAGAAAATATAATCACAAGCATTCTACCATTTATATATCTCTATTCATTTACTTAATTATGTCCATTCTTTTATAAGAATTTAATATTTGAGATAAATCTTTTTAATATATAATGAGAAAAGAGAACCATTTGAATGATAGAGAATATCTCAAATTAATGTTGAATGAATATATAGATTTTTTCATTATTTAAATATTGAAAATCAAAAAGTATTATATTTCAAATGAAATATATCATGATATAGATATGATATAGGAAGGTAATAAAAAATAAATAAATCAATACTCACCAATATGTGTAATAATTTATTATAAATTAATATTCATAATCAAATTTTAATTTAATTGTAAAAAAAATTTTAAATTTATTATAAATTAATATTAATAGTTAAAAAGTTTTATATAAATTATAAAGTACTAAAAATTTAATTTAATATTGAATTTCTTTTATATATAACTTAAAAACCAACTATTAATTTATCTTGATTATCTTTATCAGGCAGAATGTTTTTATTTTTTGAACAATCGCTAATTTTAATTATTATTTCATTATTTTATTCGTTATTATCTTAAACTATTATTAATATTCTTGTAATTAAATCGAATCACCTTTGATTTTGACATTACTGCTATTATTATTATTATTATTATTATTATTATTATTATTATTATTATTATTATTATTATTATTATTATTATTATTATTATTATTATTATTATTATTATTATTATTATTTAATTATTATTATTATTATTATTATTATTATTATTATTATTATTATTATTATTATTATTATTATTATTATTATTTAATTATTATTATTATTATTATTATTATTATTATTATTATTTAATTATTATTATTATTATTATTATTATTTAATTATTATTATTATTAATATTATTATTATTATATAAATTCATTAATTCAATTAATCCTTTTTTTAAGTTAGCCAAAAAAAAAATAAATGAATACATAAAAATAAATAAATATATAAATAAATAAATAAATAATAATATACTGTTCTTTATTCTTTTTTTTAATTAATAATTGTAATTTATAATAAATAAAAAAAAAAAAAAAAAAAGTGTACTGTTATTAAATTGTAATTTATAATAAATAATATTAGTTTTTTAATAATTCATGTAAAAATTTTATTCCTTAAAATATATTTTAATTATTAATAAGATATTTATTATTAATATTAATTATTATTATTATTATTATTATTATTATTATTATTATTATTATTATTATAATTTTTTAATTGTTTTCTCCAATATATTTTTTCTAATAAAACTATATCTTCATTAAATTTTATTCAGAAAATTATTTTATTCAATATAATTACTCCTAATATATATATTAATATATATTATTTTCCATCATTGATATTTTTTTTTTATTGTACTTGTTATTAATATTAATATTCTATATTAAAAATTAATAATTTTTTAAATATCTAATTAAAAAAAAAAAAAATTAGAAATATACTAATTATATTGTTTATGTTGTTTTTATTATTTTCAAATATTTTTATTTAAATTACTTATTTTAATTGTTGAATATTTTCACTTTTATAATGGAATAATGCTTCGGATCTTAACACATTTTCTAAAAATATATATGATGAACGCCTTTTAGCTAAATTATATTCTTCTATTGAATATTGAAGCAATTATACGCTATCATCGTAAATTTCTTATTTTTGATTTGATTTTGAATTCTTAACTTTTGGTTTTGGCTTTGGAAGTATTGATAAAATCATTACAAAATTATTTAATGAAGCTGTATTACAAGACCTTGCATTTAATAATAAAACTTTTGTATATATATACTTATATGGCGCTCTTCTTTTATATAATACCATATACATATATATTTATTATACTGTAAGTACAATCAAGATCAGTGTAAAATTCAATATATATGAGTTACCACAAGTATATATAATATATTACACAGCTACAATAGTTGCTAATTTGCCATACCAGATCGGTTTCGACCTTCTTTTTTTAATCTCTAAGCAAGGGTAGTATTTAATGATATTCTTTAACAATCACATAAAAGAAAATGTGACTTGGATTAGGTCATGGGACTTTCATGCTTTTCATCAAGATTAACTAATAGTTATGTTCTTCTCAGATAAATAGATTTGTTAGTATATGTATATATATTCTTTGCTCATCCTAAGTATTCTTAACACAAGGCCTTGGTAGAGCCCGAGACAATATGTAAATCATACTTTTCATGGAGAGCGAACTTCCAATTTCAACTATAAGGAAAACTCAGGTTAGGGAGAAAATACCCCCTTTAAATTAAGAATACATGCGTAGGGTCGATCCAGAAACCTTCATGTTTTAGCTCCGGAGTACTAACCACTATAATAATAACTGGAAAGGCAATATTAATATAAATTGGATTATACTACTTGTTTTGGAAAAAATTAATAATTTTTATTATTAACTTAAATATCAACAATAAAATCATTTATTTATCAAAAGATAGAAATAATAGAAATAACCAATATATATATATATATATTAATATATTTTAAAAAAGATATGAAAAAGATTTATAATTCTATTAGGAAAGCATGTTAAATATTAATTAAACTACCAATTTTATATAATTAAATTTAAATATATATTTTAATAAAATTTATAATATATTAATATTAATGGAGAATAATAATGATAATAATAATGAAAAAAAGAAATGATTCATATTATATAATCGTTCATAGAACAACAAGTTTTTATGTTGGAAACATCAATCCAGTTCTTAATAAGAAAACTTTTTTAAAAAAGTTTTCTCATTAATGCCAATATTGCTAGCAAAAATAAAAAAATATGTAGCTTTTTAAAATAAGAAAACCAAAATAGAAATTATAATTTTATAAAAATTTTATATAAATTTATAAAAACAATTATATAACAGCTCATCTAAAATTCCTAATTATCCATTTAAATACAAAATATTTCTATATCAATTATAATATTAATAATAATAGTTTATAACGAAATTAATATTTATTATTAAAATTGTTGTATTAAAAATAATATTTTATATATAATAAAAGATTTAATATAATTACAAGTAAATATTAGTCACGTCACAAATATTATTTATTTCTTTTATATTTACATTTTATTGTTTATTTATCTTTTATTTTTATATATTATATTAATTTACATATGCAAGTTTTATATTTTATTCCTTGAGTAATTTTTAGTATATTTGAAAGCACAAAATATAAATAGTAACTATATATAAGTATCATTTATTTATTTATGAAATTCATTAAATTTTGCTATTTTTATTTATCTAAAGTTATATATTCATTAATATACATTTATAATAATATTTTCATTTGTATTTACAATTAAATATTTGAATCTTTAAAAGAATAATTATTTGAATATATTTCTAAACTCATATTTTTCATTTTTTAAAAGCTTTATTACATTTATAAATTTATAATGAATAAATCTTAATTTTAATTATAATTATTATGTGTTTCGATTATTCTTTATAAATAATAATAATAATAATAATAATAATAATTATAATAATAATAAAAAATAATATTAATAATATTTTAAATAGTTAAGGAAGGAACTATTAATATATTATTAGTATATTAATCAATCTATAATATTTTTCTGTAATTAAAATGAAAATCATAGGAAATAAGAATATATTATTGAAATAGTACATCATCAAATAGTAATAATTCCTTATCAGAAAATAATTATGTCATTTTTAATTCACAAAGAAAAAGAAGTGGGATTAAAAGAAGAAAAATGAAAAGTTAAAATATAAAATAAATTATATAATATCTTAAGAAATTTAAATTTAAATTACGACTGTATATTAAATGAGTTTATATTTAATATTACAAAAACAACATGATGATTTAATTACGATTCTATGTGATTCACTGGCGTTAAAACTATATTATCGTATCCAACGAAGTTTTTTAAATTATATAATTCAATTTAGAAATAAATATAAAGAAGTATGAATAAATAAGAAAAAAGGATATTATATTATAATTATTAATATTTGGGATATATTTTCAAAGAATTATTAATAATTTTAAAGTTAGTACTATAATAATAATAAAAAGAAAATGTTAAAAATAAAGATAACAATTATTCAAATAATATAAATATTCATCAAAATTAAATAACAAGACAAGTTCCGTCTTTTATAAATATAATAAATATAATCAAAAGTAATAGTAATTAAAAACAAAAAATAAGTTAAAAGATGAAAACTGTATAAATGGGTTCCAAACGATAGTAATTTCAAATCAAGATGTTATTATTTAATTTATTCAAAATTACAAAATGAAGATAGTGAAAATATTTATGGGATTCCTATAGATATTATTTTATTTAAATTATAGTAATAATGAATGCTATAATATTCATACTTTTATATTTTTTTTATTATAAATATTAAAATTTTTTAAAGAACATTTTAATATATTTTTGACTTTCATTTCATTTAAAATTTATATAGTTTTTAAATATATATATAATAAAATAAATTAATAAATAATAAATAAATAAATTTTTATTTTTATTTTTATTTTTTTTTATATTGCTTGGGATTAAATAAATTGGAGGGAAATAGGCTTCCAGTCTCTTCCTTATACGTATTATACAGTAATATACAATAAAAATATAAAAATTAAAAATAAAAAATATAAAAAAATTTATTTCTTAATTTTATTTTTTTCATTTTTTTTTTTTTTTTTTTTTTAATTTTTGTTTATGTTATTTTTTGTATTTTAATAATTTGTAATTAAATTTTATTCATAATTAAATTTGACACAAAAATTATCCAAATTATAAATTTAATGTATCATATTCTAAATATCTCCGAAATTTCTTCCAATAATTTTGTTTATTAAATATATTTCAATTATTCATTTTAGTTTATTTAAAATTTATAAAATACTTTACTATTAATAAATAATTACTCATTTTATTATTCATTTATTATTAAATATTAAATTTAAACTAAAATATTTATTATTTATATTTAATTATAAATGTTTTAGTTTTAAAAATTTATATTATTATTATTTTTTTTTTACTATAATATTGGAGTGTTATTTATTTAAATATAGATAAGAAAATAAATGAATGAATAAATAATTTAAAAAATTAAACCGTAAATTATAAAAATTGTATTAAATAAAAATAACAATAAAAGATTGAAAAAAAAAGAAATAATTATTACTGTTATTTTTTTCTATAATAAATGTACTAAATAATAATAATAATAATAATAATAATAATAATAATAATAATAATAATAATAATTATAATAATAATAATAATTATTTAAAATTAATTATTATTTAATAAAATATCATTTATATTACGTTTTTTAAGTCAATATAAAATAATGAGTAATCAAAAATTAACAAACAATGATGGTAGAAACTCGCCATTAGTAAATAAAATATCAACTCAGCATATAACTCAAAGTCCAAAATCTCCTTTTCGAATCATAAATTCTAATGAGCAATCACCTTTTACAGTAGAGCAAACGATAAATTGTCGTTTAAATGAACCAATGTCACCTTTTTCAACGGAAAGAAAAAATTTTGATAAGCTACCTCAAAAACCAAATGAATTAAAAGGGAATAATTTAAAAATTTTAACCCGTAGTCAAAAAGCACCACTAAGTGATAATCAAGTTCCAATTTCACCATTTAATATTGCAAGTCCAAATAGAAATAATCATACAGGACCTAAAACTTCACAATCTTTAACTTCAAAAGGTAATCAAATATTTTCTACTCAAGCCGATATGCCAATTATTCCTCAAGTTGATTCTTATAATCAATCTAATAGATCAAGCGTTGTTACAACTTCAGCAATTACAAGCGCTTCCCCTGCATTTTATGATATAAAGAAAGAATTAAATATGTCAAATATTAATTTTATGGTATCTAATGTAAGAAAAGGACAAGAATCAAATATAATAGATAAAATCTTATTTGATACTGAATATAGTGGTTTAGTGGACCAAAAATATGAAAATGAATTAATTAGACATAATAGTAAAAATTATACATTATATAAATGTTTCTCAAGGTCATCTAGTGGTATATTTTCATTTAAAGGATCAGATTTTGCTCCAAATGTGAATTCTATATATTATATTGATGTTGGTAATGAAATTGGTACTTCTAAGCTAAGATTAAATAGTGACAGAGATAATAAGAAAACACAAGAACCAACAATATATCAAAATAGAAGTAATACTTCACTAAATTCTCCTAACAATGAAAAAGATACTTTTTCAAATCAGACATTGAAATCAAATTTAGTAAGTCCAAAAGGATATGATTCTGTGCAATCCCCAAAACATAATGACAAATTAATATCTACTTTTATTTATGATAATGAATATCTATCATGGAGAGAATCATTAATTGAAGTCTTAAAAAATAGCACTACAGAAACTAATAATTATATAAATGCTTACTATAAAAATATTAATAATGAAAAACAAATTGACTACATGTTAAGAATGCCAATGGAATTATTAACGCTTCTAAATACAAAAATTAAATAATTTAATAATGTAATACTCTATTATTAAAGAGAAATAATTTTCTATATATTATATAAAATAAATTTTGTAATGAGAAAATGTATATACATATTTAATTAAAAAAACAATATATATATATATATATAAAATATTATTTAGATTAATTATAAATATATATATGTGAATTTAAAAATTTTGAAAATATATCTTTATATACTAATAATTAATTATATATATATATATATATATATTTGTATATTTAAAAACTCTTTATTTATAATTATATTAATTATTAAAAAAAAAATTATTATTATAATTATTATATTATAAATAAAATATTATAAATAATTTTTAATTATTATTTAAATATATTATTTTTCCTATTACTATTTATTTTAATTTAATATTTATTCTTATTTTAAAAGATATAAATAAATAAATTGATAATATAATAATACTATCATAAATATAAATTTTTATTCCTTCTGTAATAATACCTATTTTATTTTATTTAATTAATGTATTTATATTAAACTCTTTCTCTTTTGGCTTGCTTTTTTTCGTTAGGTTTTTTAGATAATGTTGATTTTCTAGTAGTATAAGTCTTTAAAATTAGTAAAATGACCCTAGCAATAACTATATATATTTCATTGAAATTAGATTTATAAATTTAATTTAAAAAATAATTAATTCCATTAATTTTTATTTTATTTTATTTTATTTTATTTTATTTTATTTTATTTTATTTTATTTTATTTTATTTTATTTAATCTGTACTTATATTTATATTCTACTATTTATTTTATTCAATCTGTACTTATATTTATATTCTACTATTTATTTTATTCAATCTGTACTTATATTTATATTCTACTATTTATTTTATTCAATCTGTACTTATATTTATATTCTACTATTTATTTTATTCAATCTGTACTTATATTTATATTCTACTATTTATTTTATTCAATCTGTACTTATATTTATATTCTACTATTTATTTTATTCAATCTGTACTTATATTTATATTCTACTATTTATTTTATTCAATCTGTACTTATATTTATATTCTACTATTTATTTTATTCAATCTGTACTTATATTTATATTCTACTATTTATTTTATTCAATCTGTACTTATATTTATATTCTACTATTTATTTTATTCAATCTGTACTTATATTTATATTCTACTATTTATTTTATTCAATCTGTACTTATATTTATATTCTACTATTTATTTTATTCAATCTGTACTTATATTTATATTCTACTATTTATTTTATTCAATCTGTACTTATATTTATATTCTACTATTTATTTTATTCAATCTGTACTTATATTTATATTCTACTATTTATTTTATTCAATCTGTACTTATATTTATATTCTACTATTTATTTTATTCAATCTGTACTTATATTTATATTCTACTATTTATTTTATTTTATTTTATTTTATTTTATTTTTATTTTTTATTATCTATAAAATATTTCATTTAATAAAATATGTATTTACTTTTGTAAAGTGTATAAAATGGAATAAAAATTAAGAATCACCAGTAGAATTCACTATAAGCAGTCATAAAAGATACGAAATGACAAATGAAAACTATATCGAATAAATAACTGATAAAATAATAAGATATAAAATATAATTAATAAATCTAATCTTTTTATATAATTATTATGATAATAAAGAAAATAAATTATTCTTTATCCAACATTATGGTGGCTTGAATTAAAATCAATACCTATTTGTTCATCTAAAGTTTTAATTAATTATTTTTTTTTACATTTTTTATTTTTATTTTGTTTTGTTTATCAATATTCCTTCCTTTGTCTATTTTTTTTATTAAAATATAATTTAATTTTAATTACAAAATAAAATATAAGCATATTTAATAGATGGATTAATACAATTAACAATAGCCAATTTTCTCATTTATAGTATCATAATTAAAGTTAAATTTTGAATACGAATAAAACTATAGACATATTTTGATTTTATGGAAGAATGTTTAAATACACATCTGGCAATTATGTAAAAAGCAGTAATATATCAAATTGAAAATATTATTTTTGCAAAACTGTTTTATTGTAAGCAGGAAATTTTCTTATCTGATTGATTAATCTTAAAAAAATGGAAAAATATTTATTATTATAATATAAATTATATAGACTTTTTATTTATTTATTTCCAGTGTGTACCGCTTTATTCTCACCCTCCCCCTCAAAACATGGGAATATTGAGGTAGTTACAACACTTCCGTTTTCGCATAGGTAGATAATGTTCAGCATTGGAGCTCTGACATGCATATTATTGCTGAGAATTAATTTGATGGTATTAATATTTAAAAAATAAAAAAAGGTTAAAATATCTATTTCTAATATTTTTACTTTCATAAATAGTCATTTTAAAAGAAAATATGTATTATATAGCTTTCTTTAATTAAAAGTACCATAATTGAAATACAACGTTGATTACTTACAGAAGATCCAAGATCAAAAAAATAATTTTTTCAAGAATTATCATCTTTATTAGGTAAAATTAAAAAATCGAAATTTGATTCGTACGTATATTTTATATTGTGATATATATTTTAGTTATGTTATAAATATTGTATATTGTATATATATACAATATAAATTATTTATATGCAAAAAAAAAAAAAAAATAAAATGAAAAAATAATTAAAATTAATAAATATTATTATTTATTTTAATAAACCTTCATATAACATTCCAAAGACTAATACATTTTTCAAAATCAGAATTAAAATTTTCTGTTGTATGAAAATTTAATTGTGTAAATTACAAAAATACATATATAAAAGTGTTGTCTAGCTTTAAAATGAAATATATATTATTTCATGTAAATTTTCATTTATTACTTCTTTCTTTTTATTCTTTTTAATTTTATTTATTTATTCTTTAATAATAAAACTTGATAAATTTAAAAATATTTATGAAATTATAGGAAACTGTAATTGGACTAAACCAACAGAAATACTCCAATACAAATATCATATCATCTTTTTATCCTTTTTAAATATTTTATTGGAATGCATTATATTATTTTTAATTTGGAAAAAAAAATTTTTTAATATATATAGTTCTTATATTTGTCTCTATAATATCTATATCTTTCATTGGACTTGTATTTAAAATAAAAAGGCTTTTATTATTTGTATAGATGGTAGTAATTTGCTTATTATTTTTAAATATTTGGAGTCTTTCTATATTGTTGCTCATTTCCATAACTAATTTAAAGCCCTTTTAGCATAGGTAATGAGTAAATATTAATTTATTTTGTATGTTTGGAGTATTATATACTTCTCCAATAGAAAAATTATTATTTTTATATATTCCTTTATACATACCCTTTTTGTATATTTCATTAGATTGTCCATTTGGGTATGTAATCCCTATATTAGTAATTTCTTCAATGTTTAATAAAATTTTTATATTTTTAGATAAGTTTATTCCTATTCTTTTATCAATGATCCATGACTCTTTGTTTTTATCTTCCTTATCATTATTTTCTTCTTTTAAGATTTCTGCCTATATTTTATTTACCCTTACTATGTTCCTAGGAGTTATTGAATTGTTATTATTATTATTTTTTTACATTATTAGTTGTTATATTGAAAAAGAAATCTAATGATGGATCTGAATATGAATCTAAATTACTTTGCTCTTCATAATTAATGTTAGAAGTTTCTTTTACTTCTTTTCTGTTTAAAGATGTTCTTTTATTTTTATTTTTATTTTTTTATTTATTATTGTTATTTTTCTTTTCTCCATTATAGTTATTATTTGGTAAATGTGATGGGTTGAAAAAACAGTTATCAGTAGTATGCCCATTTTTATGGCAATAATAACAGTATTAATTGGAATTTGTTTCTTTATTGAAATTATAGGAAGTTTCCCATTTCTGACTCTGTTAATTTGATCTTTGTGTTGATATACTTTTTGATTTCTACTCTTTTAATACTTTAGCTTTTCTTGATTATAGCATTTAGTTTTATTATGTTTTCTTTTAAATTTTAAATATCTTTTCAACTTATCGAAGTGTGAATATGCAATTCAGACTTTATTTAATTCCTCTAATCAATATAAAACTTTTGTTTCTTCACTCACTTTCTGATTTATTTTGTAATTTTGCCTCGTTATTATATTCTGTAAACAACAAGTTAAGATTATATAAATACAGCTTAAAGTCATCGTTTTCAATTTCTAATTTCTTTATCTTCATTTCAATTTCGAATAATATAGATGGGTCTGTTTATGAAAATCTTTCTTCCAATTCATTTATAATTAACTATGCACTTGTGCAATTATTTAATAGACTTTTTGTATATTTGTCAAGACTATTCAATATTGAAATCCTGACGGTACTGTCATATTTTAAATGTTTTTTATTAGTATTTACATCTTTAATATTCTTTGATATATAATCACCTAATTCTTCGGAATCAAGGAATAATTTCAAGTCTGTATACCATTTTGAAAGTTTTCATTTGTAATTTTAATGTTTTGAATATGAAATTTATTAATTGTATTTGTTCGAATATTTAGAGGTTCCTCTTTAACAGGAGCATCATCTCCCTTCATCTAATGATTTCGCATGTATTCTTGTTGTTGTAGATCGATTAACTAAAATGGGACATTTTATTGCTTTTGCTGGTATTCCTTCTACTAAAGAAGCTGCTATTGCTTTCTTTATGGTATCTTTTGTCTTCATGGACTTACTACCAAAATAATTTCAGATTGTGGTTCACAATTCACTTCCAAATTTTAGAAAGCAGTTTTCCAAGTTTTATCTGTTGATCTTAAATTTTCTTCTCCTTTTCACCATCAAACGAACGGCCAAAAGGAGAGAGTGTATTCCTTTATTGAACAATATTTAAGATGCTTTTCCAA
Organism: Neocallimastix lanati (nom. inval.); assembly: GCA_016946835.1. Taxonomy (NCBI): domain Eukaryota; kingdom Fungi; phylum Neocallimastigomycota; class Neocallimastigomycetes; order Neocallimastigales; family Neocallimastigaceae; genus Neocallimastix; species Neocallimastix lanati (nom. inval.). The sequence goes on from JACVTC010000036.1 coordinate 294,089, forward strand.
CTATAAAGGAACCAATTGGTATAAATTTATAAAGTTAGCTGAATTTAGTTACAACAATGCAATCCAAGATTCCACAAAACAATCACTCTTTTTCTTGAATTATGGTTATTATCCCAAATATTCATTTGTTATTCCAAATAAAGTTAATGTTCCTAGAACAGAAGAACTTACCCGAAATTTAAATGAGTTAATAGAAGAATTAAAAGTAAATCTCAAACAAGCAAACGAAACACAAAAGAAGCTTACAGATAAATACAAAATCAAGCCACCCGATTTCAGAGTTAATGACAAGGTCTGGTTAGATAGTTCTCTAATACTTCCCTTGGACAATAAGAAATTTAATCCTCGTAAATTAGAACCATTTAAGATAATGAAGAAAGTCTCTAAAGTTTCGTTTAAATTGAAATTTCCCAAAAACATTAAAATTCATCCTGTTGTGCATGTATCTAGTTTAGAACCCTACTACGAAGATAGCAATTTCCTCCACCTCCAATTATTGTAAATGATGTCGAAGAATACGAAGTCGAAGAAATTTTGGATCAAAGAAAACATTACGGTAAGATACAATACTTGATAAAGTGGAAAGGATATCCTCTAAGTGAATCGTCATGGGAACCAGAAGAAAACTTGAATTGTCCTGAACTTTTGAAGGAATTTAAAAACTCTCATAAATATTAACTCATTTATACATTAATTGTAATAAAATTGATTTGTATATAGCTTAGTTTAATTTAATAATTTAAATTAATATGTAAATAGTTTAGTTTAGTTTAATACATTAAATTAGTTAGTAAGTAGTTTTATTTTAACATAATCTAATAGCTTTAGATTAATTTATAGATACTTAAAACAAACATAATGAAAACTTTGATTCGTCTAGTATCCGAATCCTCAAGCGGGACCATGTAACGGATCACAGAAATGAATGATATATCTTAATGTTTAATACTTAGAATTTATAGCTAAGTTTGCGATTTCGAATCCGAATATTTATTTTGTAAAATTTATTATTTTTATTTATTTATTAATATTAAAATATTTTAGTATATAATTTATTTAATTGGTTTAAATTATAAAAATTTAATTCATAAAAATTTAATTTATTTTTTCAATAACGATCTTCAGGATATCCTTTCCAGTCAATTAATTATTGGAGTGTTCTCTTGTAAATAAGAGTGTGGATAATATCATTTATTTCATATTCGAAATAATCATTGACTAATATTGGAGGGGGATTGCCAGTCTACGGTTCCAATAAAGAAACCTGAAAACCTGGATAATAACGATTTCATTTATTGTTATCTAAAATTTTGACAATAGATAAAGGTCCATATTTCTTTTTTAGAGTTAAAAAATCCACAGTCATTGATAAACCATACTTTATCATTTATTTAAATTTAAGAAGATCCAGTTTTTTATTATCAGAAAAAATATTTTTTGTATCTAAACTGAGCTGTAGAAATATTTTCTTTAAATAGATTCCATAACTTATGTAAATTAGTTATTTTTGATTCAACTTCAGGAACAAGGGATTCATTAGGGAGGTCAATTAAAAACTTATGGTTAAAATCTTAATAAACAAAGAAATGAAATAACCCATTTTGGTAAAACGATCAATTGCAGAAATAATGACAGAAAAGCCATTAATAGAGGAAAGGATTGTAATAAAGTCCATGGAAATGAAATTCCAAGGTTTGATAGAAATTGAAAGTGATTGGAATAAGACGTAAGACTTATATCTTGAGGATTTGATTCTATTGTAAATATTACAAGATTTAACATAATGCTTGGGATATTTGCAATAGAAATCATTCAGAAATAAATGATTTCTAAAAGTTTAAAAATACCAAAATATCAAATGAAGGAGAATCATGATGGAATTGAAGAATATTAATACTAACATATATTTTATATTTATAAATTAAAAGATTGTCATTAAATATGAAAAGAAAATTGGAAAGTATATATCTTGTGCTTAATAGAATTGAATATGACATATTAATAATCATAATATATATATATATATTAATATATATATATTTTATAAAAATTAATCTACTTATTATTATTATTATTAGTATTATACATATTAAGTATTTAATATAATAAGTAATAGCATTATTGATATATAATTAAATATGGTCATATCACAAGAAGCTATTGAAAAAATGGATGAAAATACGTTCTTAATGATAGAAGAATAGGAGAACATACTATACAATAAAGTAGAATATCTTTTGAAGAATTTAAGAAATTTGTTAAGACGAATATAAAATTAAAATAAAGATAATACTCATATGTTAATTATTATTATTAAAAAATATAATAATAATAATAATATTATTCATATATATATATATATATATAATAAGAATATTAATAATAATTGAAAAAGTAATAATAATAATATAATTAATAATAGTAATATTATAAAAAAATTATTTTTTTTATTACTCTTAAATTTCCTGTCTTTTTCTAGTCTTTTTTATTTAATACTATTTAACATTAAAGTAATTATTAATTTCATAATTATTTAATTTTAATATTTTATTATAAATCTTCAATTTAAATATTACATAAAAATAGATAGATAAAATATTATAGTAGTATAATCTTAATCCAAATTTACTAATACATTTTTTTTTATTTGAATTATACGATATATCTATATATGGATATATACATAATCGACGAAATATATATCATATATAGAATCAACAACTATCATAACTATCTAAATATCACCATAATTACTTTAAATATTTTATTATTATATTTAAATATTATTTATCATCCAATATATAAAAAATTCTATATTTTTAATTTATATAGTATCATTAGATATAATATACTTAATTAAAAGTTTACCAAATTAAGCTTTTTGATATAATCAGTAAATTATATCAAAAATCTCAACAAGAAATTTAAATTATTAAAATAAGAACTAAAAATATTTATTAATAATTCAACCACAAACACAAGAAAAAAAATTGACTTTTTTAATAAGCATTCCATTAAAAAAAAAATAAAAAAATAAAAAATAAAAAATAAAAAAAACAAAAAAAATAAAAATATACAATATCTTAATATTTATTATTTTAACTAAATCAATGACATAAATCTAATTAATACGTATAAAATAAATTGATATTAAACTTAAAATTTATATATAAATAAAGAGCGAATGAATGAAACAAAAAAAAATTTTTTGTTTATTTATTTCAACTTTTTTTATTTTTATTTTATATATTTAAGATAATAATATATTAATTTATTAATAAATAAAACATTTTTTTAAATAATATTAATATTTTTTTATATTATTTTACTTTTTTTGCTATTATTATTTTTGTAATATTAATGATATCATTTATACTTTTGCTTATTTATAAATATCATTTGATTTATTATGTTTTTAAAGATATAATGTTTGTATATGCAATTTTATTAAAATTAGATAATATTAATCTACATAATAAATTGATATATAATAAATTTTTTTTTTTTTAAAAAAAAAAAAAAATTTATTATAATTTTATTTTAATTTATTATTATTATTATTATTATTATTATTATTATTATTATTATTATTATTATTATTATTATTATTATTATTATTATTATTATTATTATCATTATTATTATTATTATTATTATTATTATTATTATTATTATTATTATTATTATTATTATTATTATTATTATTATAAATTAAAAAAATTTTTGTTTTAAAAATTCTTAAATTATATATATTCATTATTTATACCAAGTTCTTCCACTATCTCATTGACTTTATTAAAATTTGACATTTTATTTGAAATATTATCATCATATTGAGCAATTTTTTGTAATAGAACAGCTTTAACAAATATTGCAGTTGAATTTTTCTCCATTTCAACTAAACCTTCTCTCCATTTTTTAACGGCTGCCTTTTTAGATTTAAATATTAATAGTTCTGTTCCTAACATTATAAAAGATATTATTTTTGCTATATAAACCATTTTCGTTTTTTTAACTAGTGATTTAAATTTATTAAATATCTTCTTACAGTAATACTTTTCTTCTCTATCAAATGCATTTTCTTTGAAATAAACTTCTAATATAAAATTTGAAAAATTCAACATTGATAATGCAATTGGCCAATTATTGATATTAACTTCATTTAATAATTTATTAATATCCATTAATATCTTTAATATATCATATTCCATTCCAATACGATATTTTGCAAAGCTATCTAAAATATAACTATTCAAAGTAAATGTACATTGATTAATTCCTATTAGGGTATTATCTTTTAATTTAATATCTTTCTTTTCTTTAATATTTTCTAAAAGTATAATCCAATGACGAATATGATCTTCAGTAGCATTTTGAGCTAAATTATTCTGTAAAATTAAAAATGTACCTAATACAGAGCATTTCCACGAGGAAGATTTTGAACCAAATTCATATAATTGTTGAAATATTTTTTCACAACTTTGTCTTTTCTCTGAAAAATAAAAAATTATACATTTCATAATATAGCTTTCTTCATAACATAGAGAATCTACATAAGTATTTGAAGATCCTAATATTGAATTATATTTTTCAGTAGCTTCATTCCACATTCCAATTGTAAATAGAACTTGGCCATTAGATAATATTAATTGTTTGGTGAATTCAGAATCAAGTTTTTTAGCTAGTAACTCATCATCCTCTTTTAAATAGTCAAGAATTTCATTAACATTCTTACTGTACATTATAGATGCTTGTCCTGCAAATGTCTTAAATTTTAGATAGTATTCATCTTTTAAAAATAATTCGGAAATATTTTGTCCAAGTGTAACATAATATCTACATTTATTATAGTCGCATATGGTTATATAAAGTTTTATTAATGGAATTAATGTTAGTCTTACACTTTGTAAAATTTTTGCTCTATGTTTTTCCTTTGGGTCATCATGTTTTTGTTCTTTTTCAGAATATAACTGTTCATTTACCAACATACTACTTTCACTAACATAATTAAATTTTAAATCATCTTTCACCTTAGTATTTACACTCATTCTTATCTCAGCTACACTACTATTGAGATTATCTTCTTGGGAAACAGGCAATGATGATGATCTATTTGAAGAAATTATGCCTCTTTGATTATATGAACTTGGACTTACATTATTTTGTATCGCTAATTTATTATTTGAATTATTTTCTGTGCTTCTTTTATTCTTACTTTGTTTAATATTACTAGCAATTGGAGAATCTGTTGTTTGGGAATTTATTATTTGATCACGAGATATATTAATATCGGGTATACTACTCATTGTTCCATGTATAGAATTATCATTAATTTCCATATTGTATATTTGTTCATCTGAAAAAAAGCCTATTCTCCGAGGTTCTTTAATAGATAGGTTTTGAGATTTAATAATAGAATCTTCTGAATCTGTTGGACATTCGTAGATAGTTTTAGATTTTGATGTTGATAAATTATGTAGTTTTTTACTTCTGTATATTTCATATCTTGTTGCAAAATATAAAGTAACTGTATTATTCGGATATGACTGCCCTAATATTTTTAATGCTTCTAATAAATGCTTTTCTGCCTTATCATATATTGAATTCTCTAAGTATGCTTCACCTAATTCTCTTTGCCATCTAGATAGTTTTAATGGATTTTTTTCTTTAGATTCTTCTAATAATTTCTCATAACTTTGGATAGCTTCAGTCATAAAGTGCTTTTCAAAATAGAAATGACAAACCATCTCTAAAAATTCTAAACGTTTGGCATCATCTGCAATACCAGCATCTGCATAATGTTGATATGTTGAGATTAATAAACGACCATGATTCATAATATTTTTTTTTAACAAATTTTCATAATAATCAGCTACTTTTGCATGCAATGACTTTTTAATATCTGGAGGAGTCATATTATAAATACACTTTTGAACTATAGAATTTTTAAATTGAAAATAAATTTCATCGTCTTCCATATCAATTTTTGAGAGATATCCATATTTATCCATTTGAGAAATAAATTTCATTACTTCATTATGATCTTGCATATCATTATCAGGTAATAAAAATAATACATCATCTAATAAAAATATTTGACCTAACACAGATGCCATTTTTAGAAAAACTTGGAAACTTCTTGGAAGATGATCAAATTCTGAAGTAATAATTGTTTGTATATCATGATCAGGTATAATGGTATCAAAATCATAGTTTGGATCGTTTATTTCTAAACATTTATTATAATTTACTTTAAACTTTACAGAAGATGTTTTATCTTTTTCGAACTTAGTATCATTATTGTTTTTGCAATTTTTATCTTTAATTTCATGATTCAATTTCATCATATCTCGGATTGCTCTAATTAGAGCTTTAGCATATAATGGATTACCATTGGTTCTGTGGTATATATTATTTATAATGTTTTCTGAAACGCTTGTAATTTCGGGTATAATATTTTCACTATCTATATTTTGATTCCAGTACTGAATGAAAAAACTTTCTATTTCATTTTTATTTAGACCTTCAACTTTAGTAACTACTGCTTGGCCCATAACTTTAATATTTTTATATATACTTAACTCATTTTCTTGATATGAATTTTCCATTCGTGAGTATATAATAAACATTAAATTTGGACAACTTACAATTAGCTATTATTATATTTAAATGTTTAAATATGATGAAAATAAAAATTTTATTATAACATAAATAATTTTAATAAAATAATCATAATATTATTTAAATTAATATTTCAAAAAATATTAATATAATTTTAATAATATAATCATAATATATTTAATAAATAAAAAAGTGTTTACAATTTTTATTATTATTCTTTTATTATTTACCTTATTAGTCAATTGCCATGAAGAATAATCCATAAATTGAGCTTCTTGAATTAAGAATATCAAAGGATATTGATTTGAAATATTTAGAATTATTCTTTTTAAGATTTCAAAAAATTCTTTATGTCTATTTTGTCCACGAATATGTACTGTAAGTTCAGTATCCATAAAATTGTGGGGATATACCACATTAAACACAGGATACATTAAGCTATTTTCATTTAATTTTTCTAGACAAACTTTTAATCTATTTTCTAGTTCTACTACTTTATTCATTTTAAAATCAAGTTCATGTGTATCTTCAAAAATGTTTACATTACTCTTATCACCACTATTATCTTGTGTTGTAGGTAATTTCAATTCATCATTAGTTTTCATATTTATTGGCTTTTTTGTTTGAGTTTTATCTTTTAGTATTATTGAATTATCTTTAGAATTTGTTGTTGATTTCCCTATTGATTCTATTGATTTACCTTTATTAATTCCATCAACTAAATCTTGACTGAAATCTATTGAATCTTTTAAAAATAATTCTCCCTCTCCATTAATATATGAATTATTAATAGTATTTTGCTTTTTGGTTTTTATTGTACTTGAACTTCTACGAATGATCTTCGAAACTCTATTTTCTAATGGTATAATATACTTTGAATCTCTTTCAACTTTTGCTTCTTCTAGTATCAAAAATAAATCAGACAATATTGATCTATATACATAATATGGTGTTGTATATTCCATTTCAACAGACGTACCGGAACTAGTTAAAATAGTAATTATATTAATATTTTAATATTTTTAAAACAAAATTTTAATTTAATATTTTTATTTATATTTAATTATTAATCATTTTATTAAAAAAAATATAAATTGGTATAGATATTATAAAAATTTGAGATAAAATAAATATTTACCATATCATACAGTTCATTTGTACTGCTTTATTTTTTGTATATTTTACTAATGTAGATAATCCTTGACCACCTTCACCTTCAAATATCATAATTTTTGTTTGCTTTACTAAATGTGCTTCTATCAATCCATCAATAATTTTTCTTTCTTTTACCCTTCCAATAATTTTATCATCACCTTCCAATTCTATTTTCTTTTCTTGAATTGTCAATGCCTTATAAACAGGGATGGAATGATCCTTTCCTTTTACTTTAATTTCACCTAATGATTTAAATGTACAATCTACATTACTTAAATTAAATGTTTTTTCATCACAAAATACATTACCATCAGGTTTCATTGCTTTATTATTTTTATCTATACACATTAGACGAGCAGCCATATTAATTGAATCACCCATCTATTTATTGATTATAATTAAAGACATAAAATTATTAAATAATATAATTTTTATTTTTTTTTTTAAAAAGATTTATAAGTAAAAAAAGTTGATAAATATTAATGTAAATATTATTTTTGTACTATATTTTAATATTATTTTTACTAACCATGGCGTATTCAGTACGGATAGATTTACCAACACCTCCAACGGCTATAACACCAGTTGTTACACCAAATGAATAATTCTTTTCAGGAAAAATTCTAGCAAGCTCTTTTGATATTGATAATGCTGCCTTTACTCCTCGAATTGCGTCATCTGTATGACCATATGGAGGTAAACCAAAAAATGCTAAAAGTAAAGCACCTTTATCATCACAATGAAACTGTCTGATACAACCTTCATATTTCTTTACGTAATTTTGTACAATTAACATTGTTTCTTGTGCTACACCCAACGATTCTATCGACTTAAATTTTAATGTTGAAACTCTGATAAAAACAGTTGTTACTTGACGAGTGTCATATATTGACATTAGATGTTCTAAATCATCTCTTATACCAAATGCGGGACAATTTTGAATATCATCTTTTAATTTATATAATGCATATGAATTAATAAATGGTTTATATAATTCTATATTTATATTATTAGGAACTGAATCGAATATATCAAAAGCAGCTTCTTGATCTAAAGATAATACAGGTACTTTACGAATACAATTTTCTAAACCTTTAACAATAACACAACGTTTATCATAACCACCAATTGTAACAGAAGCAACATCTACTACATTTCCAAAATGTCTAAATGCTTGATGTGACAGTGCAAGTTCACCTTTTTATATTAATATTTTTAAGAATTATATGATTTAAATATTATATATTTAAATATTTATAATAAATAATCATTGTTCATTAAATTTATCATTTTATTTTTCTTTCTTCTTCATTTTTTATTAATTTTTAATATATTTTTATATTGATGAGGTATTTACCAGCTTCTGCTAAATCCAATACTGTTGAAATTTGATCCATTGCATCCCCACCTATAAAATGTTCCCATCTATCTTTTCCGCCTACATGAATATCATAGATTTTTCCTGCACCAATACCTAAATGAATCTTTAATTCGGTTATTTCGCAATCTGGTATGTCTATTGGGAATCTTCCTAATTTGTCTAATAATCTAATACAACAATCACAAGCTGTCAAAACTAATTCCCCTCGAGCAGGATCTTCACTAATATCATCTATATTATTATCTTTTATCTTCCAATAAAATATTACTGCATCACCAACGAATTTTACAATATCTCCTTGAAAACTTAATATAATATGAATAATCTTTCAAATAAAATAATATATTAAAAATGCATTATTGTTTTATTGTATTTTTGAATAATAATAAGAGATTTTTATTAATGTTATAAAATATGTTTCTTTGTCAATAATATCATATATTATTATATTTTCGTAATCTTAATTATTAAGTTATTTTTTTACCTGATCAAAATAATTCTTCATTACATTTAATAACATACGAGCCCCAATATCACCTTTTTCTGCTAATTTTGCTGTTAATTTACTATAACCACTTACTATTAATTTTTTAATGAAAGTATCATCGTTTTTTTTTTTTTTTTTTTAATTTATTTAAAAATTAATATACAAATCATTTTATAAAAGTAATTAATATAAGTAAATCAATTATTGTAGTAGAAATTATTTATATATAAATATATAAATAAAAACAAAAATATTAGATATATACATATTTTTATTATATAAAAAAACTAATAATATTATTTATTTATCTATTTATTTATATATATTTATTTATTTATCTATTTATTTATTTTTTATTATTATAATTATTATTATTATAATTATTACTATAATTATTATTATTATTATTATAATTATTATTATAATTATTATTATAATTATTATTATTATAATTATTATTATTATAATTATTATTATTATTATTATTATTATTATTATTATTATTATTATTATTATTATTATTATTATTATTATTATTATTATTATTATTATTATTATTATTATTATTATTATTATTATTATTATTATTATTATTATTATTATTTCTTATTTTTTTTTTTTTTTTTTTTTGTGTTTGTGAGTATTTATATAAATAAATGAAAATTTACTAATTTGGAAATTTAAATTTAATTATTTTAAAATATATTAATTTATTTATCAATATTATCGAAAAACTCCTTGATTTATCATAATATTTATATTTTAATTGATATGATTTTAAAATTATTAACTTGAATATATGTATGCTTTATTACACTAAAATTAAAATATGTTTACCATCTGCCATAACTGCTACCCCAAAGCATTCTGTACATGACGGTTCCATATCTAATTCTGTTACATTATCTCCATGTTCTTTGACATATTCTTCTAGTTTCTTTTGAATATGCCGACATACAAAATTTGGTATATATTGTTCAAATGTCTTCTGTACCCTCTCATTTTCTGATGATTCTTTATTTTCTGTTTTCTTCATGTTGTATATATAATATATATATTTTATTTGAATATATTTTAATCTAATATTAAAATACTTTATTGTGGATTGTATTATATATTAATTATGTTGTTACATGAATAAATATAAATATATATATATATTATTTTTATATATGGATATCTTCTAAGTTATGCTATGAATTTGAATTTTAATATTTTAGTTTAAATTTTTATTATAAGATCCCAACCTCTTGATTATTTTTATGAATGTTAAAATTATTATTTTTAGATGATAATTGATTTATACATACATATTATTGAAAAAATTGAAATATATATATATATAAAACAAATTATTATTTCAAAATATAAAATATTATCGATTAATCCTTAGGTATAAATATGTAAAGTGATTTATAATAGTTTTTTTTTTGGATTAAATAACTTTTTATATTATGATATATATTTTTTATGCGTATGAATTGTTATTTTCATATATAAAAAAGTATAATAATATTTGTTAAAATTAAATAATATATAATTGTTTGTATTTTTTTTTTAAATATCAAGTTTTTCATATAAATTTTTATGGTCATAAAAGTCTTGTCTTTCAAAAGAATAAAATATTAAATGACATAATATGTATTATATTTGACTATTAATATTGTTAATATAAATTTTTTTTTCAAATTATGATTATTTATTATTATATACTATATAATAATATTAATATTAATTCCTTTAATTTAATAAAAAAATTTCAATTCACATATTCTAAAAAACAATTTTTTGATATAAATATATTTAAACATATGATTCTATAATTTTATAAATCTTCAGTTAATAAGAATTTATACAAGTTCACATTATCCGAAAAATTTTTGTAAAAAAAAAAAATGAACACCTTCCTCGAATTAATTTTTTTTATTTTTTTTTTTTTTTAATCCATTATTATATATTATATATAATAATATTTTAAAATATTAATATTAATTTAAATATTGACTATAATTAATAATTAAAATATTTATACAATTATCTATAATACATATAAATAAAATTATAATTTATTAAATATTACATATTATTAAAGATTAATAATAATATTAAAAGTATATAAATAATTTTTAAAAAAAATATCTATTTTATATTTCATATCATTTAAATAAAAAAATAATAATAATAATAATAAAAAAATATAAGAAATATAGTTATTTTTAAATATAAATGTTATTAATAATAATTTTACCATCGATTACATCAAATAGATTTCTTATATATATTATAATAATAATTATTAAAAATTATTAAATAGTAATATTATTAATATAAATAAAACTATAATTTATAAAATTATAGTTTTAATTATCAATTTTAATATCATTTAAGATTGTGTTGTTTTATTTTTAAAAGAACTAAAATGCTAAAATGTTAATAAAACTTCAATTATTATAATAAAGTTTTTGTATTTAATAAGATTAAGTACCATTTTATATAAATTCTTCACTATCAAAAGAAAACAAATTTTTTGAAAAATATAATAATTTTAAAAATGGTATTTAAAAATAATAATAATGATAATGATAATAATAATATGATTATATGAAATGTATATTAATATTATAAATAATAAATAAAATTATTATTAAATAAAAATTATTATGTTTTTTTTTATTAACCAAATACTTTATATATACTATTTTGTTTTTATAATTATTAATATTTTTTTTTATAATTATTTCTGGCTTTGTTTTATTTTTTTTTTTTTTTTTTTTTTTGTATTTGCTTTTCTTTAATAATTTAAATAATAATATTATTAATAATCATTAAATCTTATATATTAAATCAAAATATAATTATATAAATTTATATGTTGGTTTAACCAAATACATTTAAAATTGAAAAACCTTAAATTTTTTATTACTTTTTAAACTATAAAAAGCAAGAGAGTTTTTTCTTTTTTATATTTTTTTTTCTCTTTTCTACATTTGATTATATAATCAATAAGAATACTTACTATTAATATTATTAATCTTGTTTGTTCTTTTTATTATTAATTTAATTATATTTATTTATAAAGTATTACTGTCATTAATAAATATATCATCATTTATTATTATAAATATTATATTGACTTTTTGTAATATTAAAATAAAAATCTAAATCTGGCATATAATAATTAAAATTAACCCTAATTACTTTAAATATATATCATAATCATTGTTATACTTTTTATTTCATTATATTTAGTAATTTTTCCATTTTTTCTGATATTAACACATTTTTGACATCATGTTATTATTATTATTACTATTATTTGTATTGTTGTTACATTTAAAATTCTACTTTTATTATTATTCTTCTTGAATTTTTCTCTTTGTATGTCATTTAAAAGCTATTTTTATTGTTATTATTATTATTATTATTAAAATAAATATATATATATATATATTTATAAATATATAATGAAAAAATATATATATTAAAATTAAAATATAATATTCATATTATATTTTTCTTTTCTTTGTATTTTATTGAATAACAAGTCAAACTATTAATTAAATTAGCCTGAGGAGTAACAATTGTTAAATGATAATCTTTTTTTGTTCTTTGTGAATTATAATCAAATACGATAGTATCTGATGTCCACTGTTACTTCATTCTATAAAACATTTGAGAAAAAAGAATTTTCTATATATATATATATATATTTAATAGTAATACTTTTCTTTTTCTTTTCTTTTATTGTTTTGTTTTGCTTTTGTTACTTTTTTATTAATTTTTTTTACTCATTTAATTTTTTAAATTTATTATATGCATCTCTGAATAATTTACACTAATTAACAATTTCTTAGTTCTTTTTTTGGAAAAGACCATTTGGTTGAGTACTTTTACAAGCAGGGAAAAATGAAGATTCATAAAATTCCCATTGACGAATACACCTAAGACATTTATTTTTTAACAAAAAAAAAAAAAAAAAAAAAAAACATTTAATTTATAAATCATTAACTATCGCTATTACTATTACCATTATATAATATATATTATTTAAAATATTACAGCATTCTAGCCATATAAACAAATTTTCCAGAAAAAGTTTAATATTTTTTATAAATTAATTGTTCCCATTCTTCAGGATCTTTTGTTTCATAATGATATGAAGGAATGAATTCATTCAAACTATCTGAATCACTATATATTAATAATTTGTATATAATTATGAATATTTTTATTTATGTTGTTGCTTTTGATATAATATTATCATTAGTTTTCTTTATTATTATTATTATTATTATTATTATTATTATTATTATTATTATTATTTATGGTATTATCTGTACTATTAGCATTAATTTTATTATTATTATTATTATTATTATTATTATTATTATTATTATTATTATTATTATTATTATTATTATTATTATTATTATTATTAATATTAATATTATTATTATTATTATTATTATTATTTATGGTATTATCTGTACTATTAGCATTAGTTTTATTTTTATTATTATTATTATTATTATTATTATTATTATTATTATTATTATTATTATTATTATTATTATTTATAATATCAACTAGAGATTAAATATTCTATAACATGTTTACTTTTATCATAATCATCATATATAGTTTGCATTTATAACGCTACCAAAGTTGCTATATTATCAACTAAACAAGGGTAACTTCTAATTAAACCATTTTATCTTACCTTATTATTATTAGTAGTATTATTAGTATTATTATTAGTATTTTTATTAATATTATAATTAATACATTTATCATTATTATTATTTATATGTTTATTTATTTATTAAAAAACTATATAATTTAATTTTCCATTTATTTAAATATTTTAAGATATATCTATATTAAATTATTCATTTTATCTATTAACTTCTCCATAAAATAGTCTAATTGAAGTTTTATCAGTTCACTTTCTTTCAACATTTTTTGAAATAATTGCTTCTCTTATATATATATAAATAAATGTATTATATTCACTATCTGAATTATCAATTGCTTTTATACAGTGTGATTATTTTTCTAAATATTTTGGTCATTTCTTTGCAAGAATCAGCAAACCTAGTTCTGGCCTAATCGCAATTCTTTTGTTAGAATATATAATACATATATTAAATATTATTTAATGTAAAAATATCATCATATTCGTATTATTTTTATAATAATAGATTCTGAATTTCCCTCTTCATTATAATGAATTGAAATTGATATTCTTGGCGTCGACGTTTATTTTATTATTGTTAATAAATAATAATAATATATTATTAATTTTTATTCATTACATACTTCTGCTCAATAAAAAAAAATATTATATATATATATTTAGTCTTAAATTTAAATATCTTTATAAATAAATTTAAATTTAACTATATATTTATTAAATTATTTATTAATTGAATATACTTATAAACTTAACTTTTTGTAAGCTTTTTTTGATTTTATTTTGCTTTTATAATTATAAAATGGTTTATGTATTTTTTTCTAATTTTTTTGTTTTTTGTTTTAGTTTTTGTTTTATTTTCTATTTATCTTAATTCCAAAATTTTATTTTTGTTTCCATAAACTTATTTTTAAATTACTTTAAAAAATTGGTTTTTTATAAAGTTTATTTATTAATAAAATATTATATATTATAAAAAAAGAAAATGTTACATAAATTTATGTATTTTTATATAAAATTTAAGTAATTTAAATTGAAAAATAAATAATACACGTGTTTATTATTAATATATTATGTTTATAATGGAATGATTAAAAAATTATTATAAATTAAGATTTTACATTAAAGTATTATTTATTATTTTATTATACATTTAGACAAAAATCATACTATAAGTTTAAATCAATTTTGTAAAAAAAAAACCTTAGATTTAATTTTTTTTTTATTTAATTTTATTTATTTATTTTTTTAACTTTGAAAAATATTATATTAAATATAATTTTTAATAGTTAAAACTAGTTTTTTAATATGTAAATTTATATATAAACTTTATTTATTAGTTTAATATTTTTGTTATTTTTATCAATTAGCAATTTAAGATATTACATTTCTTTTATAGTATTTGTGGCTTGATAATAAGTCTCTAAAAATGTTTGAAATGTATAAAATAATTTATTACAAATAAATTCATTGTAATTTTATTACAATGAATTTCAAATTAAAATTTAATATATTTCAAAATAGATTTTGTTATATTTTAACAATTTTAATTTATAAATATGTATATTTCAATTTTTTTATAAAAATTTATTAATTTTTATTTAACCAATGAAATTAAATTATTTTCATTGTCACTCGCTTTTATTTAATTTTTTATAAAAAAAAAAGTCAATTTTTATATTACAAAATCTTAACCTTTTTTTATTCATTCAATATTTAATTATATAGAGTAAAATGCTTGAAGCTCGTTTACAACAAGGATCTTTATTAAAAAAAATTATTGAAGCTATCAAAGAATTAGTTACTGATGCTAACTTTGATTGTAATGATTCAGGAATTGCTTTACAAGCTATGGATAATTCACATGTTGCTTTAGTTGCTTTATTATTACGTGCTAACGCTTTTGAACCATATCGTTGTGATAGAAATCTTTCACTTGGTATAAGTATTACTAATTTCGCAAAATTATTAAAATGTGGTGCTAATGATGATACTATCACTATTGAAGCTGATGAAAATGGCGATTCTTTAAATCTTACTTTCGAAAATGAAAGTATGTATTAATAAGAATATTTAAATTAAAAAAAAAAAAAAAAAAAAAAAAAAAAAAAAAAAAAAAACTAATTAATTTATTTCAAAATATTTTATAAATTATAATTTTAGCTGGAGATAGAACTAGTCAATTTGAATTAAAACTTATGGATATTGACAGTGATCATTTAGGTATTCCAGAAACTTCATATGATGCTGTTGTTAAAATGTCATCTGCTGAATTTCAACGTATTTGTCGTGATTTAAGTACTTTAAGTGAATCTGGTAATAAAATAAATGAAAATATAATAAAAAAAAAAAAAAAAAAAAAAAAAAAAAAAAAAAAAAACAGAAATAAAAACATAATCTGACATTCAATGTTATATAAATATATAAATCATTATAGTTACAATTGATTGTACAAAAGAAGGTGTTAAATTTCAAGCTGTAGGTGATTTAGGAGCTGGTAACATTACAATTAAGCAAGGTGCTTCAATAGATCAAGAAGAATCTACTACTATCGATCTTCAACAAAATTGTTCTTTAACTTTCTCATTAAAATATTTATTAAACTTTACTAAAGCTACTCCATTAGCTTCTTCAGTTACTCTTAGTATGTCTAATGAAGTTCCATTGTTAGTTGAATATAAAATAAACGAAGTTGGTTTTGTTAGATACTATCTCGCTCCAAAAATTGGTATGTTTAAATAAATTAAGTAAAATATTATAAATACCAAAAATTCATTTTTTAATTAAATTAATTGTTAATAATTTTTTTTATATTTTATTAATTTTATTTTATTTTTCAAAAATAAAAAAATATCAATTAAATTAGAGGAATAATACGGTAAACAATTTATAATCAAGCGTTTTATAATTACATTCATAATAATTTTTTTAAAAAAAAAAATAATATCTATTAAACAAAATATGTTAAACATCTTTAAATCTGTAATATTTTAATTTTGTAATAAGTAGAATATCTAAATATTTATAATGTAGTAATAAGTAATTCAGTAATTACATGTATAATTAATCATAATTTAAATAAAACATAAATCAATATTATATATTATAAATTTTTTTGTATAGAAAAAAATAAATATATATATATATATATTTAATTTTTACTTAAATATTATAAATTAAATATATTATTTAATAATCTAATAATATATTTAATGTTATAGGAATATGTTTTTTTAATTAAATTTTTATTGCTAATATAATTGTTAAATATTTATTTCTTTATTATTATTTTTATTATTATTATTATTATTTTTATTATTATTATTATTATTATTATTATTATTATTATTATTATTATTATTATTATTATTATTATTATTATTATTATTATTATTATTATTATTATTATTATTATTATTATTATTATTATTATTATTATTATTATTATTATTATTATTATTATTATTATTATTATTATTATTATTATTATTATTATTATTATTATTATTATTCTAGAAATAGAATTATTTAATAATCTATTAATACATAAAAATAAAATATATAAAGTTTTATACATTAATATTAAAAAATCATTATAAATCATTTTTATAGTTATGTTCTAATCGTTCTAAATGAAATTAAATTAATATTTAATGTAATTATTTTAACTTTCTTACTTAACAAATTTTTATATTTCTACTTCATTATAATTTTTCTTCATTCTTTTTTTCCTATTAAAAAAAATACTTTATTTGTAATATTATATATATATATATATTAATTTTTTATGTTTGTTAGAAAGTTATACTATGTATAAATAACTTATAAAAATATGTATATCTTTTTATTATAATTTTTAATATTAATACACTATAGCTTAATTACAAATTAAATTAATACTTTTTATAATTTATAATAAAAAATTTTATATAAAATTTTCAAAATAAAAATGTAATTTTATACAAATACCAAAATTTATTGAATATATAATTATGTATAATTACATCTATTTTAATTATGTTCTTGGATAAATTATTTTCATTTAATATTAATACTAATATTATTAATTAATATTGTTTCTATTATATTAAAAATATTAAAATTTTTTGTTAATTTTTTTTTTATATATTTACTTATTATATATATATATTTATTAATACTACTATTATTTTATTATTAGATATAGTTATTTCCTTTATCCTATTTCTATTTAAGGTATATCATATTATTTAAGATTTGAAAAATTTTAAATATAAAAATTTGTTTTATAATTTTAAAATTTTTGAATATTTCTTATTCAAAAATCTTAAAATTATAATATATTATTTTTTTTTTAATTATAATATCTATTTTCTCATTATATAATAAATAAAATTGTTATATATTTTTATTAAATTTAAAAATTTCATATTTTGAGAGAAGAAAGTCGAAAAAAAGTTAAAATTTATTAATTATATATTCATTAATATTTATATAAAATATATTGAATAAAATATAAGCCTGTTTAATATATATATAATAAATCAATAAAAGTACAAATAGTTATTAAATACAAAAGCAAATATACAACATCATAATATTATTTTTACATATTTATCTTTCATATATATATATATATGAAAATAAATAATAAAGTATTATCATTTTTTTTACCTATTAAATATATAAAGAATTATTTGCATAAAGTATTAATGATATAAAACATATACTTTTCCTTTTTTTTTTTTTTTTTTTTTTTTTTTTTTTTAATCTAATTATAAAATAAAGCATTCATTTTTCTATATATATATATTTTTATTTATATATATATAATAAAATAATTCATAAAATGTTTCTTGATTGGATTAATGAAATAAATTTACTTTCACATAATCCTGGTATAATAGATATATATATCATTATAATTTTTATTAATTAATATATATTAATACATAAATTCAAATTGTTTTTGCTAACACTAGTGTTTAAAATATTTTATAATTATCGTTTATATCTAAATACTTATAATTAATTTTATTTTAATAGAAACAAATATTCTTTCCAAATTTCCATATTCAACAAAAAGAATTCTTATATATGAAATAACAAATTGTTTTATAAAACAAAATGGCAAAACTATAAATACTAATTTAAATTCATATATAAATAATTCAGAATCAGTAAATATAATCATACCCACAGTAAATTCCGTAAATTTAAATAATGGTAATTCCAATAGCAATAATAGTACTACTACTAATAATAATAATAATAATAATAATAATAATACAGCAATAAATAAAAAAAAATCAGGACCTATAACAAATGGACTATTAACAACATCACCGGTTATAGAATCAGCAATATCAACATCAATAGATAATGAAGATGTAAATATTAGTGAAAATTTATTAAATATCAATTTAATCGATAATACGGATAATAAATCACAAAATAATAAATCAATAAATTCAAATTTGAGTGTACCACTTGAAATTGATACTAATATTAAATCATCTAAATATAGTGGTTCTATAAATGAAAATAATTCAACTATTACTGATAATTTAAATAGAGAAAATACTAATTCAACATGGACATATTCATCACCTTGTACTGAAGCATTTATTTCATTTCCAAAAATAGAACCAAATATTCCATGGACATGGTTGACTTCAGTCCGGCATGTTCATTGGGTAATGGAAATAATAGGACAAGGTTTTGCATTACCACCAACTGAAGAAAATGTAATAATCATACGAAATGCATGTGCTATCTATACACAGTGGTTATTAGATCCTACTGAAAGACCATATATTATTCAAGCCAAAGAAAGAACACCAATTGAACAAATTTTTTGGCAGGTACATTTTAAATTTTTACAAAATTATATATCTATATTATTATTAAAATATATATATATATATATAAATATATATATATATTTTATTTTTAATAAAAACTTTTAAAATATTACTTAATGTAATATATATAATAAAAATAACAAATATGTTAAAAATTAAATTTGATAGAAAATATTCCATCATTTTTCACTATTATTTTTCATTGATGAAAAAACAACTATATATCACCAAGAATTATGTAAACAAGTACTTTCAGTGATATTAATGGCTGAAAGAACATTAGGAAATAAATTTTCTGAAGAAACATGGATTATTCTTCTAAAAGTTTTATTGGGTATATCAGATTATTTATTAAGAGAACCATTAGGAAAATTAAATCAAAATTTTATTAATAGTTCAATAATGGCTGATAAATTATGTGAACATATTATTCGTGTATGTTAATTCAAAGAAAATTTTGTTAAATCACTAAAAAAAATAATAATAATAATATTGTAATAAAAAAAATAATATATTATATATTTTTTTTGTTGAAAAGGTTTTAATTGAATCATGGTTACGATCACAAACAAAAAGAACAGATATGTGGGAATCTTTAAAAGTAATTTAGGAACACATTACTTTTTATAAATTATTAATAAATGAAAATAAATTGATATGTTTTAAAAACTAATATATATATATATATATTATATATATAAATAAAGAAATATTTCAAGAATTGGACACATAGAATTGGTGTTGTTGAACAGTGGAATGCAACAATATATGGATTAACACAGAAAGTACTTAATATTTTATATGGACAAAATTATGGAAAAAATAATGTCAATATTGTTGTGTGTGTACAATAACATTTTCAAAACTAATAATTATATATTTACTAAAAATACAATATTAAAATATTAATGAAAATATAATATAATGAAAATTATAATAATTTTTAGTAATGGATATATAATATCACTGGATTTATCTTCAGACTTTGTTATTTATTCATGGGCTCAAATGCTTTGTAAATTTATTTATATTATATCTGATATCAATTAATTAAATAATAAAAATCATAAATTATTTCAGTATATTAATTCTACAAGTGTATAAAAATATGAACATCTATAATTATATATTATTTAGATATAATGGGTGATATTACCAGTCTTAGTCCAAATAATTTTAATTCTTTTTTAACTGTAATTTTAAATAAATATATTAGTTAATAATAATAATATTATTATTATTATATATATATATATTCAGTATTTGTATATTTATATATACATATATTTAGGGTATATCAAATGTTGTAGATTTATTTCATTCCATTGACAATAAACTTTATGATGAAGATGTACATCACTAAATTATATTTATATTTATATTTATATTTATATTTATATTTATATTTATATTTATATTTATATTTATATTTATATTTATATTTATATGTATATGTATATTTTTATTTTTATATGTTTGTATTATTTAAAAACAAAAACAAAAAAAAAATAAAAAAAAAAAAAAAAAAAAAAAAAAAAAAAAAATATGACTATTTATAAAAAAATTATTTAGTTTATTAATGGAAGTTCACCTGATGGAAATACAATCCTTAATCTCTTTAGTAGTTTTCTATTTAAAGCCTTATCAATAACAAAAGATAATAAAGAGTATTAATATTTTTTTTCTCTTATTTTTATTTTAAAAAAAAAATTAAAATTATCAATAACAAAATAATAATGTTTAAATTAAAATTAGATATAATAAAGGAAAAGCTATTGCTTTTAGTATATTATGTAAAATTATAGTTAAACCACAAATAAGATTACCTATTCATCAAATATATCTTGATAGAAGTTATACTCTTATCTCACAGGTACAAAAAAATATTAATTATAATATATGATATATTAGAAAAAGAAAATAGATTAGATAATTCATTTTGTTTTTAATTCAATAACTAAGCAATAATATAATTATATATTTTGTATCTTACATCATATTATTATTTTAAATAGGGATTAAATTCTGATTTTTTATCAGTAACTTCTATTATAAGAAATAGCCAAACATTATTCCAACAAGAGTTAAAAGGAAGTAGGTTACTGTTCCCTGATTATATTTTATCTATATTTAAATTTTTACCAAAAATATTTTCCTGTAACTTAGTATGTATAATAAAATTTCATTTATATTATATAAAAAGATATAAAGAAATATTGCATTATTAATTTTTTATGAAATAAATATTAACCATTGCAATTTTTAGGTTAAAATGGAAGCTCCAAATCCTGAAGAAGATTTTGATTCTTTAAGATTATCATGCTATGTTATTTTATCACACATATATTCATATCCAAATCATTTTTATGAAATTCCCATTAGAGAAGAATTACAAAATAATGATATTATTAATGGTAAAAAAGCATTTATGAGTGAAAGTATTCATACTAATGTAAGTTATGATTAAATTATTTATATTATTTATATTATTTATATTATTACTATTATTATTAATTATTATTAATTATTAATTATTAATTATTAATTATTATTATTATTATTATTATTATTAATTATTATTAATTATTATTATTAATTATTATTATTAATTATTATTATTAATTATTATTATTAATTATTATTATTAATTATTATTATTATTAATTATTATTATTATTATTGTTAATTATTGTTATTAATCATAATTATTATTATTATTAATTAATTAATTATTATTATTATTATTATTATTATTATTATTATTATTATTATTATTATTATTATTATTATTATTATTATTATTATTATTATTATTATTATTATTATTATTATATAATAATAATTTTCAATAAAAAAAAGTGTTTCAATATATATAAAAACCTAAAAAATTCAAATAATAAATTATTATTTGGTTCGGTAAATATTATTACTTAATTTTATAGATATTATGTACATAATTTATGATTTACTATTAATAAAAGTCAAGCATTAATTATTAAATAAATTAAATTATAATAAGTTGAAACCTGTGATATTGGAAATTTTATTAGCTTCAATTCAATATGAAATGAATGAAGATAATTTGAATTTCTTATTATATTTAATTTATTGCTTTACATATAATGATATAAAAAATACCAAAGGGTTATTAAAAATTACGAATGACAGTATTACTAATACTGTAAGATTAAATTTTAATAATAATATTATAATTTAAATGATTCTCAAAAATCAGATTGTAATTCTTTTAATATCATATCATCATTTTATAGTTGATCTTAAATAAGGATTATTCTATAAAATTAATAAAAGATGCATTGGATACGCTTCTTGATTTATCATCATTACAAAGTTTTGATACAGAAGTAATTGTTTATAATATAATATATATAAATATAAAATAAAAATTAAAAATATGTCTTTATTTTTTTGTTTTTTAAGTACGAACCATATGATCTTATAATGAAATTTTGCGCATATATTGATATTATATTGATGGAAGATAATGTGGTGGTATAATATAAATTATTAATATATAAATATAATAAATTTAAATGTATATTTTAAGAACTATAATGAAATTTTAATGATCGAATTTTTATATAAATATTGTTTTTAAAATTAATAAATAGTCATATCAGTATAATATATGTACACTATATGAGATTATTACAAATTGGATTATCAATGGAGCCTGGATCACAAAATACAAGCACTGTTTAAATTGTGTTATTTTAATTTTAAGTAAAGGTATCTATTTCTCTAATAAACAAAATTTTATAAATATGCCTAAAGTTGTCAATTTAATTAATAAGGAAGGAAAAGAAATATTGGATGAATCGTTATCTGAATTTATTCAACGAAAACTTAGAGAAAGAAATAATATAATACTAAACTTACCGAATTCTAAAATAAATTCCAAAGATGGAATTAGTACAAGTACAGAAGATGGAGGAGTTGGTATACCGACCTTTGCTATTTTAAGTACTGCACTGATGATAGAAAAAGAATCTGAGGTTTGTTTAAATATAATTCTTAATTATTTAGGTTATTTCCCTCTCTATGGAAATAATACAAGAATTTGCAATATTGGAAGTCTTTGGAATGAAGAAAATGAACTCATTGATATAATAAAACTAAAATATAATGATAATAATAAATTACAACTACAAAGTAAAGAGAATGATGAAATAATCCAATTATTCCTGGAACAAGAAAATGATGATAATATCATTCAATACTTTAGTTTATATGATGAACTTATTATAGGTGTTTTATCATTACCGATATGGTATATTAACATTAAAAAGAATAAGTATATTGAAAATTTTAGGCCTGTAGTTAAATCAAAATCAGCGAAATCTGATGGACCTAAAGATAAACCAATTTGTACTTTAAATAAATCTAATTCAGAAGTAGTACTTAAATCAAATCTTCAAAAAGAAAATTTAGTTATTAATACCTCTGGTGTTAGTCCATTTGAACTTGATTCAAAAGAATGCACTAGTCCAGAAAATGCTATTCTATTTGAATTTGATAACTCTAATTTAAAAAGTTACCCATTAGAGAAAAATCGTTCAAACACATCACTTTATGGAACATATACGCTGTCACCATCAAAAGATAAAACCTCAAACAGTAATGAAAATAATCCAACTAGTGATATTTCAGAAAATAATCCAATAGACACCTCTGAGGCAGATAAATTAAATGAAAAAATTTTAGATCTTCCATATATGACAAGTCCTCCTCCTAAGATACAAAGCAATATAAACTATAAAGAAAATTTACACACCCATTCTGGAATTAAAAGTATTGATAATAAAAAATTAGATGATTTTATTAATAATATACCAATTAATTCCTTAAACCAAGAAGAACTTAAGGATAAATTTGTTGTATATATTGTCAGAAACTGTACAGGAAAATTTACATGGATATCCTCTTTAAAATATGAAAATAATAATAAATTTAACGATATTGTCAAATCAATGATAAATGTAATAAAACCAACATTAATATCAAATGATAAAGAAGGACCAAAATGGTATAATAGTAATAGATCACCTAAATATTGCAATAGTACAAGTAACATTAATACCAATATGAAATTAAATGATGAAGAATTAACAGAATTAAAGAAAAGAAATAATAAAAACAATAAAAACTTTGAAATTGAAAATGAAGAAAAAAATGATAATGATCTACAAAATTTATGTAATTGTGAAGAAACAGAAAAAAAAGAAATGAATAAAGATTTTAAAATTTTTAACTCTGTATGTTTTAATGAATCAGAACTTCCTAGTAATCAGGATATCATTAACAACCAAAATAATAAATATTATTATAATATAAAAAAAATATCAGAAATTCTATCAAATACAGAAGAAAAAGTATTAAAAAATCAAAATCAAAATGATAAAGAATATAAAAGGTAAAAATTAAAATCTAATAAATATTAATAATAATAATAAATAATAATAATTATGATAATAATAAATATAAATAATTATATATATATATATTAATTACTAATTGAAATTGATTATATTATTATAAAAATAATATTTTTTTAGAATAAATAAAATAGAAATACCGAAATGTAAAGATTTAAATGATTCAGAAGAAAAGTAACTTTAAAATTATTTTAATTAATATAATAAATATATAGATATATATAGATATAAAGGTGAACAAAAAAAAATTAAAAAAATCTAAATAATATTTTATTTATTATTGTTTAAGGGATACCAATATAAGATTACATTTAATTCATAATAATTTCATATCATTAGAAAATTATAATTCTTTAATACCATTAAAAAAATCAGTTAACCTATTTAAAGATTTAAATGATTTGGATAACATTTCAAGGTTTATATTTAATTTTTTTTTTTTTTTTAAATTAGTTTATTATAAACTTCAATATGTAAATTTATATATTTATATATTTATATTTATTTATTTATTATATATATTTTTATTTATTTATTTATTTATTTATTTATTTATTTATTTATTTATTTATTTATTTATTTATTTATTTATTTATTTATTTATTTATTTATTTATTTATTTATTTATTTATTTATTTATTTATTTATTTATTTATTTATTTATTTATTTATTTATTATAAATTAATAAAAATATATAGTCGTGAAAGATTTACCTATTCAGTTTTTTATGTACCTAATGAAGATAGTACAATTGACGAAATATTCAAACCGAAGTTCATTAATAAAAATTTCAAATCTTTTATTTATTCCATGTGTTGGTTAGTTAACCCTAAGAGTCATACAGGTTTTCTAGGTGGATTTACCAATAATTCAAAACAAAATATTCCATACTATGCTGATAGAAGAGTTGAAATGATATTACATATACCATATTTTATCGATGATAATGAATTTAATCAAATTGAATCCTCAAAAAACGAAACACCAGCAAATAGTATAAATTAAAATATTTATATATATATATTTATTTATTTATTTATTTATTTATTTATTTATTTATTTATTTATTTATTTATTTATTTATTTATTTATAATTGTTTATTCATTACTTATTAATTTATTAATTCGTTTATTTATTTATTTATTAATTTATTCATTTATTCATACATACATACATTTATATGTATAAATATTAAATTATTTTAAATATATAATTATATTATTTATTTCAAAACATTAATAATAATAAAATTAATAAAAATATTAATAATGACTACAATAATTATAAAGAAGAAACATTTATTGATGGATTTAAAGAATTTACCAAAAATAATAATGTATTTATTATATGGATGGGAAAAAATAATATCAATGCCTATAAAGTATTAAATAATCTCTATAAAAATGATATAATAGCCAAAATGTATTATATCATCTATCCTTATGATTATACAAAAGGACTATATAAAATTAATATCATCAAAGCACGACCAAGTAAACTTATTAATGCCATAAAAATGAAAAATCGTAAAAAATCTGAAGTAGAAAAATCAAAGGTACTCAGTAATTCAAAAAGTTTTGATATATTTGAAACAAGTAATAAATATAATAAAAATGATTTTGAAAATAAAACTAAAAATTTAAAAAAAGTGAATGAAGAGGAAATTGATGAATCAATTAATTCAGCAAATGAAACAAATGGAAATATTAACGTTCAAGAAGTAGCAAATAATCCTGATATTAACACCAATACCAGCAACAACACCAGCAACAACAACAATAATACTAATAATACTAATTATAATAATAATAATAATCTTTCTCAATATAACTTTGATGATATGGATTATAATAGAAAAAGTTCATATGCTTCTTATTCCAGTACTACAGATAGTTCTAGAAAGTCCATACCAAATCAACCCACTAAAATAACATTCCATCCAGTTTTGATTGAAAATAAAGTAAATAAAAGGCAGAGTCTAATAGCAAATAAAGATTCTCAAGGTGTTTATATTCCAAAATCAGACAAACCAAAACGAGTAATTTTAATTATATTATATATAATGATTATTTATTATATTTTATTTTTCATATGAAAGTTTATTTACTAATTATTATTATTTCATTTTATTAATTAAAAATAAATATATAATTTTTTTTTTTAAAAAAAAAAAAATAATAATAATAAAAATGATAATAATAAAAATAATAATCATAAAAAATAATAATTTAAATAATTATTATAATTAAATAATAAATATAATTAAATAATAAATATAATTAAATAATAAATATAACACCAACAATAATAATAATAATAATAATAATAATAAAATCAGACCATTGGACCATTAGTTGATGGTATGATTGTTCAACAAAATTCATTAGGACATTTAATAAGAAAATCTATACTGAATTATTCATTAGATAAAATTACTGTCTATTCAAGATCGTATGTTTTTTTTTATTTATTTATTTATTTATTTAACTAAATTATATATCAATTTGTTACTTATATAAAAATTAAAAAATATACGACATTAATGATAAAAAATATATATATATATCTATATTTTATTTATTTATTTATTTTTATTTATATTTTTTTTAAAATAAATAAATAATAGAATTTCACAAAGGAAAAAAATAATTAAAACATTATGTACAAACTATCAAAATAATTCAACTTTATCTGAGTAAGTATTTATATGTATATAAATAAATAATAATAATATTTAAAAATGATATATTAATAATATTCAAAAAAAAAAAAAAAAAAAAAAAAAAAAACTATTTATTTTTTTAGGTATTACTCATCTCTAATATAGAAAAAAAAATGTTATTATCATTATTAATATATAGTATTGCTAAATACATATTTTTTTTTTATTTTAAAAAAAAAATAATAATAATGAAAATAGAATTAAATAATATCTTATTAACATAAAATTATAATATAATAATAATAATAATAATAATAATAATAATAATAATAATAATAATAATAATAATAATAATAATAATAATAATAATAATAATAATAATAATAATAAAAAGAATAAAACTTTATAAAAATTATAGATTAGTAAAAATAAATATATTATTTTAAAAATATATTTTATGGTTAGATTATTACTCAAGATAAATAGAAGGAAAAATTAAATGTAAATAAATATTAAAATATTATAATAAATAATATATAATATATAATATATAATAATAATTATAATAATTATAATAAAAAACAAATATTTAATAATATAAATTAAATATCAAATAAAAATAATAATATAAATAATAAACTTTAATTATTATAATTTTTTATTTTGTTTTTAAAGTTTTGTTTTTATTTCATGTTTTTAAACTTTTTAATTAAATTTTTTTTTTTTATTTTAAAAAATTTTGGTGTGATTTTGAAATGAATTTTATTTTTTTATTTTATGTAATAGATATATTCAAAATTTAAGTTTTAATAAATTAAATATTAAAATATATATTATATTTTTAATCATGAAATAAAAATAATTGCATGCTTTTAACACATATAAAAGTAAAAAGAAAAATAAAAAGAAAAAAAAGAAAAGAAATATATATATATAAATTTTTTTAAAATTATATTTTAATTTAGTATAGTATTATTAAAAAAAAAAAAAAAAAAAAAAAAAAAAAAAAAAAAAGCAAAGCAGGAAAAAAAAAGAAAATAAAAAAGTAATTAAAAAAAGTAATTAAAAAAAGTAATTAAAAAAAGTAATTAAAAAAAGAAGGAAATAATAATACAGTTCAGAAAGAACCAAAAATAAAAGAAAAGAAAAGAAAAAAAAAATGGGGGATGATAGTAATGATAATGATAAGAATAATAATGGAAGTCAAAAGTCTGAAGAAGATGAAGTTTATTACACCGGTTTAGGTGCCCAAGGCAAAGTCGAAGTATGAAGATATTATATATATATATAAAAAAAAAAAAAAAAAAAAAAAAAAATTAAATTCTTTAAAGAATAATAATATTTTCACATTATTCATGAATTAACATTTTAAATTAATATAATATAGGAAACAGTTTTCTCTCTTTTATATATTATGGTAAAAGAAAATTCATTTCATCAAATATTAGCTATTATTTTCCTTATTGTAGAAGGTTTCAATTATAAACATATTATATATATATATATATTTTTAGAACCAATAATTCTTTTTTTTTTTTTTTTTTTTTTTTTTATTATTTTAGATAAATATTAATATTATTAAGAAATAAGATATTAACTTATATATATATATATTATTTTTAATAATAATTATTTATATTATCAACTATTATTTTTTATCTTTTAAATATGAATGACTTTTCAATTATTTTTTTTTTTTTAATGAAAAAAAAAAAAAATAAAAATATAAAATATAAAAGATTATCAAGTTTTAAATTTTGTATTTAGAACAGAATGGTTTCCAACAATGCCACATTTAGTTCCAATTCTTGTTGATGTATTATCATTTGAAATGGCATCGGTTTCATTTTTACGTAAGAATATATAAGAATATACATTATTTAATAAGAAATAATAATTTTTGAGGGGGGAATATATATATACATATCAAATAATAGTAATAATAATATTAACTCTTTTTTTTTTTTTTTAAAAAAAAAAAAAAAAAAACTTTTTATATTAATTTTATTATAATAAATAAGGTGTTTTAATGATTCTAATGTTTATTCTTGTTATTGCTGTAATTTCTTCTGCTAGTAAATATTTTATATCAATTTATAACATATTTATTATTATTATTATTATTTAAATACAAAATGATAATAATAATAATATTAAACTTATTTAATATATAATATTTTATATATAAACATAAAACATATAATAATAATTGAATTTCTAAAGTTTATGTCGCTATTAGTTTTCATGCTGGAAGGTTCGTATATATATATATATATATATATATATTGAAATATTAATATTTATGCATTTATACATAATATATAATATATATATATTATATATTTAATCTATTGAATTTTAAATTTTAAAAATTTTAATAAAAACATATAATATAATAATAATATTGTTATTACATTAATTAAGATTTAAACTGATGTGGCCAATTCTGGTATATATATATTAAAAAAATAATAAAAATAAAAATAAAAATAAAAATAATAAAAAAATATAAAATGGAGAATTAAAAAATAATTATAAACCTATTATTACAATATAATATAAAACATCAATAAATTGATATATTAATAAAATATTTTTATTAAATAATTTTATAGATTTTAAGAAATTTGACTACCTTCTTGATGAGGTTATTATAAGAATTCTATCTATATTTTAAATTTATAAAAAAAAAAATAAAAAAAAATAAAAATAAAAATAAAAATAAAAATAAAAATAAAAATAAAAATATAATCTTATTATTTATATACATATATATAATTTATAAAAAAAAATTTTTTTTTCAAATAGTATTTTCTATATTCCAGGTAATACACACATATATACATATATATATATATATATTATTGATTATCATATATAATGCAACAATTACATATGTATATATATATAATTATATTAATATATATGTCATTCTCATCTAAATAATTTATATAAATAAAAAAGTTGTACATATTTTTATTGGGTTTATTGTATGTTCTGATGGATATTTAGTAAGATTTGAAGAAGTTAAATGCTATACCCCAACTCATCTTCCATTGTAAATATTATATATATTTATATATATGATAATAATTTATTATTATCATTTAAGTAAATTTAAATATATATTTATATATTTACATATTTATTACTTTATTAATTTTCAATTTTATTGTTATTTTAATTATTATTATTATTATTATTATTATTATTATTATTATTATTATTATTATTATTATTATTATTATTATTATTATTATTATTATTATTATTGTTATTATTATTATTATTACAATTGATTACTATTATTTATATGATAATAGTTTCATAGGATCAATAATTGGTTTATGTCTTTTCATTCCATATACAGTTCTTGTATGTCTTTTTTTTTTAAAAAAAAAAAAAAAAATAAAATAAAATAAAAAATTATATTTAAATTCTATAAATATATATAATATATCTAAAATATAATATATAAAACATAATACAAAAATATTTCGATAATAGATGTCTTCTGTATTCGTAGATCCATTACCATATAATAAAGGTAATCCTTTAACAAAAGCTAGTGGAAGAGAAGATTTAATTTATTGTTTCTTCAGATTGATATTGGTAAAGCATTTTAATATATTATAATAAAAATTTTATTTTATTATAATTATTAAATATTTTATTTAATAATAATAATATATAAATAATATACATATATATTACATAACATATTACACATTAACTTTTATGTAAAACTATAATAATAATAATAATAATTTGTTTTTTATTTTTTTTTTTATAATTATTTTTTAAATTTTTTTTTATTTTATATATATATTAAAAATTTTAATTATATTTTTATTTTTTTTATTTTAATATCAATTAATATATATATATGTAATTCATATTTTTATTTATTTATTTTTATTACATATATATATATAAAAGATTGTTTTGGAAAATACAACTAAAGTCTTATTACATAGTTCAGCAGAATCATTATATTTACTAAGTATTGGTATTGCACTTATGGATTATAAGGTACTTCGTCATCATCCTCTTCATAATTCTACGTTCAATCGAATTCGTGCAGGTATCTGGTTTGGAATTTTTATATCCACTATTCCAGCAATTATTTTTACCATTAAGGAACCCCCTCAATCTCATTGGCCATGGATTCTTTCTCTCGTATTAAATATTCCAGGATTTATCACAGGATTTTTCCTATCCATTAGATTCCATAAATCAGTCCTTTCTGGAATTTACAAACGTTTACGTGAAAAAAAGATGCTGGAAGAATTAACTTTGGAAAAAATAAAAAATAATGAAATTGATCCAGAAGATCTTGAAAATGATCATGTAGCACAATCTTTAGATAGAATTGGTAATTTATATATATATAATAAAAAATTTAAAGCAAAAAAAAATTTTTTTATTTGAATAAATATTAATAAATGATGATTACTTATTTATTTATTTATTTATTTATTTATTTATTTATTTATTTATTTATTTATTTATTTATTTATTTATTTATTTATTTATTTATTTATTTATTTATTTATTTATTTATTTATTTATTTATTTATTTATTTATTTATTTATTTATTTATTTATTTGTATTATTTTTTTTAAATATAGCAACAACTAAGTTTATTCGAACAAAAATCAAAGTTTATGAATGTGAAGAAGATTGTGAATTAGTATGTAGGTTTGTTAGATATAATAGAAATCCAGAAGCTTATCAATTGATGAGATTATTATTTAATGAAGGGTAAAAATTATAATAATGAAATAAATTAAATAATATAAAAAAAAAATTAAATAAAAAAAATAATAATAATATA
Organism: Neocallimastix lanati (nom. inval.); assembly: GCA_016946835.1. Taxonomy (NCBI): domain Eukaryota; kingdom Fungi; phylum Neocallimastigomycota; class Neocallimastigomycetes; order Neocallimastigales; family Neocallimastigaceae; genus Neocallimastix; species Neocallimastix lanati (nom. inval.). The sequence continues at coordinate 327,227 of JACVTC010000036.1, forward strand.
TATATTATTTTATATATATACATATTGTAATTTAAACTCTATACATAATATATATATATATATATATAATATTATTATTAGAATTAAACAATACCCAAAAGATGCTTTTGTAAATATTAAATATTTGAAAAATTAATAATATATTTATATCATTATAATATCATAATATATGTTAATAAATCTTATTATTATAATGATTTATTTATATATAATTATTATTATTATTTATTTTCTATTGTTATGTATTTTTTATTGTTTATTATTATAATTATTA
>JACVTC010000036.1:330000-367500 GCA_016946835.1 Neocallimastix lanati (nom. inval.)
TGCCAAATTTGAAAATTCATGGAACGATTTGAAAAATCGTATTAAGCATAATGCTGAAGAATTTGAAAATGAGCTTTTAGAACTTTTTAATAAATTTTCATCTTTTGATCCAACAGGAAATGAAATAATTTTGTTTTATTCAGAACAAAATAAACCTTCCAAATGCGATTTAAATATGTATCAAGTAGGTTATATGATTGATAGAATGAATACAATTATTTCGACTACAGGTAAGATTTATTTTTAATAAATAAATTAAAAATTAATATAGGAATACAGATAGAGATATAGATATAATCATTTTTAATTTAATGATATAGTATATCTATTTATTATTATTATTATTATTATTATTATTATTATTATTATTATTATTATTATTATTATTATTATTATTATTATTATTATTATTATTATTATTATTATTATTATTATTATTATTATTATTATTATTATTATTATTATTATTATTATTATTATTATTATTATTATTATTATTATTATTATTATTATTATTATTATTATTATTATTATTATTATTATTATTATTATTATTATTATTATTATTATTATGTAATATCTAATCATTATATTTTACTATAAATATTTCAAATACATAAATTAACTTTTTTTTTTTAAAAAAAAAAAAAAAAAAAAAAAAGAATATGATTTCAATAAGCCGGAGAGTATATTATTTGATACACCACTAAGGTAATTAATAATAATAATTAGTTTTATAAAATTGTAATATAGATTAATTTAATATATTAACATTTATTTATTTAAACTATAAAATAAAATAAAAAGATTCTTTTCTGGTAGATATATTAATATCAATTATTAATTATTATTATTATTATTATTATTATTATTATTATTATTATTATTATTATTATTATTATTATTATTATTATTATTATTATTATTATTATTATTATTATTATTATTATTAATTATTAATTATTAATTATTAATTATTAATTATAATTTATATTATCAATTTGTAAAAACAAAAAAAATATATATATAGATAATGAAAAAGAAAACTTTAATATTGTATTAAGCAAAGTATCGGATTATATTTTAGATGAATTAAATAGTTATATTAATCTTCAAATATATATAATAATAGGAACAACAATTATCACAACCATCTTATATATAGTCAGTACCATCTTTGGTAATTCTTTTATTTCATTTCGATATGATATCCTATATATAAATTGTTTTTTTTTTTTTTTTAAAAAAAAAAAAATTATATATATATATATATATTATTATATTGAATTATTAATAATGTTATATATTATAATATAACTAAATATTATATAACTAAACTTTTTTTTTTTTAAATTAAATTTTTTTTTTTTTTTTTTAGGTTTAAATCCATTATTAAAATTTATTAATAAGTTACAAATTGAAGTATTAAGAATGTTCAGACATATACCTCCTGAAGATATTGATAATTTAATTGATAAAATTGATAAACAAAAAGAAATAATTTATTTAAATTTCAATGTTGCAGATGAAAATAAAAATAGTAATAAAAAAGATGATTTTATGATGAAAAGAAAAATTATTAATAATATTGGAAGATGCTACATATATTTATCAATTTTCCTTCTATGTGGAATTATGGTCTTTATTCCAACCTATGTACGTATCAAACAAACTTTTTGATATTATAGAAATATATTATATAATAATACATATTAAAAATTTTATTTATTTATTTATTTATATTACTTATTAATTAATTAAAATCTACTTAGTACACAGATTATAGTCAAATTGAAATGATTGATTTAATTCATAAATCGGTGTAGTATATAAATAATTTATTTATTATAGTATATATATATTTAATACAAAAAATTGACATGTTATTTATTTATTTATTTATTTATTTATCTTTTATATATATATATATATATTTATTTATTTATTCATTTATTAATTTATTTATTTATTTATTTATCTAGTCAAAAAGATTCCAATTAGTAAAGTCAATCTTTCTGTTTACATTAGAAACGAAAACTCAAAATAGATTAGTTTATTTACCAGGGGAAACTGAAAGATTATTATATTCTACAATTAATGATTTAAAAGTATAAAAATTAAATTAAATAATAATAAGAATAATATGAATAATATGAATAATATGAATAATATGAATAATATGAATAATAAAAAATAAAAATAATAAGGATAATAATAAAATATCATTAAACTAATAATATTTTAATATCTTTCTATTAAATTATCCTAACTTTTGTAATTAGGATTTACAATATAATATTAGATATGGAAAATTCAAGGCACCTCCTTCAATTGAAATTTCTGTACTTCATGATTTAATACTTGAAACTTCATGTAAACGAAAAACTCAAGAGGAATGTGATAAAAGACAATTTAATCCCGAAATAGGTATACTATAAAATTAACTATATATTTATTTATTTATTTATTTATTTATTTATTTATTTATTTATTTATTTATTTATTTATTTATTTATTTATTAACCAAAAAAAAAAAATATATATATATGAAAAATTAATTAAAAATAAAAATAATAAATAAATATATAAAGGTTATACAAAAGCAATTTCTGAATTACCACTGGATGATTTAATTACCTATTATATTAATGCAGCGAAATCCTATATAGCCAATAATTTAAATAATTCTCCAACCAACTTTTATAATGTAAGTAGCTGTATAGAAACTTTAGTCTACTTAGGAGCAAATAAAGATATTCAACTCATGGGTAACATTCAAGATGATATTATCGATGGACTTAAAAAGTTTGACCAAATTATCATTCAATTATTAAAATCAAAAAATATCTCTGCCATTGAATTTTCTATTATTCTCTTAGTCACTTGTTTTATTATTAACATATTAGTATATAAATTTAAAATAAAATCCATTGTGAATGAAAAAATAAATGAAATGAATGATTTAATTACCTTAGCCTTTATGATACCTAGAGATGTCATTAATAAAGCACCACCATATAAAGAGTAATATTAATATATATATTATATTATATTATATTATATATTCTTAATTATTAATAACTAATCTAATAATTATATTTGAATATAAATATTATATTATATTATATTATATTTTCTATATATATAAAATTATAGTTTTATTGAAACTGGGGAAACAAATGATGATTAAACATTAAAAATTGTCATCTATAAAAGTTCTGTAATAATACTTTATTATATATAAAATACAGAGAAAAAAAGTTTATAAAGTTTATCATTAAAACTCTTTTTTTAGATATGTATTATTTTTCCTCTTTCATTTTTTTTTTGTTCATTTTTGTTTTATTTTTATTTATTATCATAAAAAAAAAATTCAATAAAGCCATGAAATTATTATCATTTAATTAAATATAAATTTACATATTTCAATTTTTTTCTATTTTTTATTTTTTATTTTTTTATTTTTTTATTCTAAAATATATATATATTATTATTATATATTCTATAAAGTATTTAATTAAAATATACCATTTATAGGAAAAAAAAAGAATAATTATTAAAGTCACATACAAAATGTTAAATTGTATTATTATAGAAATTATGGTTATTAAAACAAATAAAACAAAAGAGTTTTCTTTTAAAATAAATTCATTCGTGTATATACAATAATACGAAGTTGATATTTATAATAAATCAATAAATGAATATAAAAAAAAAAAAAGAAAAAGTATATATATAAATATATATCTATATTATATATGTGATATATTAATAAAGAGTTAACTTTTATATCAATAGAAACTATGATTATTTTTTTAAAATAAAATAATCATAATAATAATCATAATAATAATCATAATAATAATCATAATAATAATAATAATAATAATAATAATAAATTAAAATAAAAAAAAAAAATTTTTATTTAGAACTTAATCTTGAATCTACCAATAAAATTTTTATTTGTTATTGATAATCTTTTTTATTAAAAAATATTTTGTATTTTTTTTTTTTTTCCATAATACTAATATTTATTACTGAAAATATTAATTTACAATACTCAATAAAGAGTATTTTATATATTATATATTACATAAAATAATAATATAAATATTAATGGCAATCCATTACTTAAATTCTACAACAAATATGAAAATAATAAACTCAAATAAAAAATTCTTTTTCTTTTTTTTCATATAAAATTAATTTTTATCCAAAATAAAATTAAAATGTCAAAATAAAAAAATACAGAAATTAAAATTAAAAAAAGGGTTATTTTTAAAATTTTATACTCATTTATTTCTGTATTTAAATAATAAATAATAAATATTTATATTAAATTATTAAATAAAAAAAAAAATATCTATAAAAATTTATCATTATTTTTATTATCATTTAATCCTATTATTTAGATAATATATATATTATTTTTATTATCATTTAATCCTATTATTTAGATAATGTATATATATATTATTTTTATTATCATTTAATACTATTATTTAGATAATATATATATATTAAAGTATTTTGTAATATTTCATAGGAATAATTTTTTTTCTTTATATTATATTAGAAAACACAGAAAACCTTCTGTTTTAATAAAGAAATATATATAAATATTTATTGTATAATTTTTATATATTATATTATACAATTATTAGTAATTATAATTTTTTATTTTTTTATATTATTTTGTGTTAAGTTACCACTAAAGAACAGTCGGTTAGGACAATACAAGTCACTGTAGAAACTTTAGGTTTTTGACCTACTCGACACGACTTCAATTATTCAATTTAATTTTCAATTCTGGTATAATAATAAGTTGTTATCTCATCAATACTTTGAAATAAATATTTTCACCCTGCTAGTATATTAATACAACTTTACTTGATTTTAATGAGTAGAGAATTGAATCACCTATTACATTTAATGTTTTTCCATGTATATAATAAAAAAAAAATTAACTTCTCGTAGATATAGTTTTTTTTACTGTTGTTTTTTCTTTATGAATGTTATATTGTTTTTAGATCAACTACAAGAAAAAGTACTGCCCTCAAAGTAATTAATGATGAATTGATAATACAAAAAACCAAACTTTTATTATCATGTTAAAAGTCTTATTATGAGACTGGGACTTCCCTTTTGATTATTTTATTTATTATGTGTATATTTTTTATTGTTGTGTTAATGTATGCAACAATATATTTCAAGAATAAATAAAATAAATAAAATTGAAATCGATAATATATTAATTAATATAACTATAATAGGAAAGCAATTAATATATATATTTTTTTAAAAAGTTAAAATATGAAATTTTATTATTGGCCAAGGATTAGTAATAATTTTAAAATAAGAAATTTCTTAACCTTAGAAGTTAAATAATATTTACTCAATACTTTATATTTTTAAGATGTAATTTATAATAAATTACTTTATAAATAATAAATTAAAAATAAATAAATAAAATAAATAAATAATTTAAATATAAAAATATTGAATAATAATAATAATAATAATAAATAGTAATAATTAAAATTTATTAACAAATATTAATAAATAATTATTTATTATTAACAAAGGATTAATTTAATACTATTCATAATACAAATTATGGATTATGAAAATTAAATTTCTGTATTTAATGTACTACAATGCAATATAATACAATATTATAAATCTAATAATTTTAAACAATTTTTATTATTTAATTTTTATTATTTTTATTATTTTTATTAAATTTATATTATATGTATTTAATTATATTTATATATAATTAAATGAGACAATAAAAAACAAATAAATAACAGAAAAAAATCTTTTTATAAATAGAAAATAATAATAATAAATAATAATAATAATAATAATAATAATAATAATATATTTTGAGAGAAAATAAATCTTTAAAAAAATTTTTAATAATAATTAATTGATATTCTTTATAATAAAAAAAAATTGTGTAATTGTTACATTAAAAATAATTAATATGTAGATAACCTTTTTATTTATAATAAAAAAAAATTTTTTTCTTTTGTGTCAATACAATAATAAATAAATATTTATATAAATACAGATAAATGAATAAATAATTATTAAATAAATATAAAATAAATAAATAATAAATATAATTATAGTAAGGATAAATAACTATAATCTCATAAAAAAGTGTTATTAATAGTAAATTAAAATTTATATGATAAATATTATTATTATTATTATTATTATTATTATTATTATTATATTTATATATTTATATATTCTATCAATTATTATTTTACTATTATATATATGTTATTATTAATTAAATATTAATATAAAATTATTAATCGAACCTAATATTAATACCATTTTCCTATTTCTGTTTTTTTTTTTTTTTTTAACTTTTCATGTAAAACTTTGTATAAAAAAATATTATTTAATATATTAAATATATTAAATAATAATAATAAAATATTCCTATTTATATTAATTATTTAAATTTAAGAATATGCATATATACAAATAGTATTTTTGAATTAGCCGTTCATACGTAATAATAATAATTATTACTATTATTATTATTATTATTATTTATATTATTATTATTTAAATCATTAACAAAAATAATTTTAATTTATCTTTCAGTTAATAAGAGGGCACTGTTGTTATACTGTCAAATAATAAAAAATTATATTAAATTAGATAATATCATAATAAATAAATTTATATATTTTTATATTTTAAATGTTTTTTTTGATATGGTACGGAGTAAGTAGATATTATTTAATTATAATATTACATATATATCTATATACCATATTTAAAATTAAAATTATAATGCAAAAAAAAAAAAAAAAAAAGTAGTAAAAAATTCATATATATATATAATAAATTTTACATAGAAGAAATCAAATACAAATAATATATAATATATACGATATTATAGTAGAATATATTACATTTATATATAACATACATATATTTATATAAATAAAAAAATAAATCTGTATTCATAAATTATTTAAAACAATATTTTTTATTATTGTTGAGAAATATCAAGATGTATACAAAATATAAAATTTAAAGAAAATTGAAATTTTTAAAGTTTCGAAAAAAAAAAAAAAGCTAAAATTAAAATTTCAATTAAAACAAATTTAGTTATATTTTATTTTAATATTGAAAAATAAATTAGATAATTGATATATTAATGAATTTTATATTAGAATGAGATAGAATGGCCAATAAGACCATTGTAATTTTATTTATTCTAAATGTTTTTATAAAAAATTAATTAATAGTGTTTACCTATATATTAATTTATAATATAATATACATTAAAGTTTTTATTTTTGAAAATTTATTTTTTGACTGAATAGAAACTATAAATAATAAATAATAAATAATTGAATAATAAATAATAAATAATAAATAATAAATAAATAAATAAATAATAAATAAATAATGAATAAATAATAAATAAATAATAAATAATAAATAAATAAATAAATAATAAATAATAAATAATAACTAATAAATAATTGAATAATAAATAATAATAAATAATAAATAATAAATAATAAATAATAAATAATAAATAATTGAATAATAAATAAATAATAAATAATAAATAATAAATAATAACTAATAAATAATTGAATAATAAATAAATAATAAATAATAACTAATAAATAATTGAATAATAAATAAATAATAAATAATAAATAATAAATAATAAATAAATAAATAAATAATAAATAATAAATAATAACTAATAAATAATTGAATAATAAATAATAATAAATAATAAATAATAAATAATAAATAATAAATAATAAATAATAAATAATAAATAATTGAATAATAAATAAATAATAAATAAATAATAAATAAATAAATAATAAATAAATAAATAATAAATAATAAATAATAAATAATAAATAATTGAATAATAAATAAATAATAAATAAATAATAAATAAATAATAAATAAATAATAAATAAATAATAAATAATAAATAAATAAATAATAAATAAATAAATAATAAATAATAAATAATAACTAATAAATAATTGAATAATAAATAATAATAAATAATAAATAATAAATAATAAATAATAAATAATTGAATAATAAATAAATAATAAATAATAAATAATAAATAATAAATAATAAATAATTGAATAATAAATAAATAATAAATAAATAATAAATAAATAAATAATAAATAAATAAATAATAAATAATAAATAATAAATAATAAATAATAAATAATAAATAATTGAATAATAAATAAATAATAAATAAATAATAAATAAATAATAAATAAATAATAATAAATAATAAATAATAAATAATAAATAATAAATAATAATAAATAATAAATAATAAATAATAAATAATAAATAATAAATAATAAATAATAAATAATAAATAATAAATAATAAATAATAAATAATAAATAATAAATAATAAATAATAAATAATAAATAATAAATAATAAATAATAAATAATAAATAATAAATAATAAATAATAAATAATAAATAATAAATAATAAATAATAAATAATATCTCTTAATAATAAAAAAAGGAATGCCAAAACTAGACATTATAAATTTTTGATATCATCAATTTGTATAAAAATAATTAATACAAATATATATATATATTTTTTTAAATAAATTTATAAAAGTATATAAATTATTTTAAAATTATTAAATTTATAATGGTTCAACTATTATGATTTAAATATAATAAAAAAAAATAAATTAAAAGATTATTTTAATTCTTTTTAATATTTTGATATTATATATTATTGTTTAATAATAAATCATTTAATATAATTTAAAAAAATAACTATAAAAAATTTTTAATTTTATTTCAAATAAAAAAATAAAAATATAAAAAAAAATTGTATAATATATTAAATATTTATATATATGAATAAAAATATAAGAGTATATCTAATAATACGTTGATATTATGTGTAATACTGTAGATGATATGTAATGATTTTATTAATATAAAATAAAAATAATTACAAATTTCATAGCTCGGTAATTTTTAATTTATATTGTTAGTATTGTTTTATGCTTCGATGTTGTCGGTTATTCTTGTACTTTAAAGAAATGACTTGAAGGTCAATTAGTGACTTTTTTTTTTTTTTTTTTTTTTTTTTAAATGTTTCATATTACTTAATGATATTATCAAATTAATAATAAATTATTCTATTTCATAATTATATTTCAGCTCATTAATTTTTAATAAACGAAATAATACTTAATAACAACATTTAAATAATAATAATAATAATAATAATAATAATAATTAATAACACCTCTAATAAATAATAATTATAATTATTAGTAATAATAATAAATAATAACATATATAATATTACGATATAAAGTAATGACATTAATGAACTGTCTCAATGAATATTTAAATTTAAAATAGAAATTATTAAATATATTTATTAATTTCTTTCTTTAAAATTTTTTTTTATGTTTTATTTCATTTTGATGTGAATACAAAGAATTAATTTTAATTAATTAATTATTCTAAATGACTTTGACTTCAATTATATTCTTTTTAGCTCAAATATATTCTTTATACATACGTTTATATATATATTATAACAGCTTTCTTTTAATTATTTATTTTAAATTTTTTTATATAATTGTTATGGTGATTTTCTCATTTCAATTAAATAAATTAATTATTAGATATAAAAAATAAATAAATAAATAATAAAAAAAAAAAAAAGGAATTATAATTATAATTAAAATAAATGTTATTTAAAAAATTGATTACCTATTGATATAAATAGTCATATTTAGTTTTTGTTTACTTTTTAATAAATAAAAAAAATAAAAAGAAGAAATATTTAATTAATAATGATATGATTATTAATAATTAATAATAAATAATTAATAAATAATAATAATAATAATAATAACAATAACAACAATATAATAATAACAACAACAACAATAATAATAAAATAAAAATAATAAAAATAATTAATAGGAATGATAATATTGAAACAAGCTTAATATCATATATAATTTAATAAATCTTGTATATTACTTCACTTTAAAAAAAAAAATAAAATAGATCATTAAATATATTTTATAAAATGAAAAATATTATTACTCTATTTTTAATTGATTTTCTGATAGGTAAATGATAAACAAAGAAAGAAGAATAAATAAAAATAAAAATAAAAATAAATAAATCAAAAAAAAAAAAAAAAAGAATTATTAATTTATTAATAAAATAATAGATGTTCAGTCAAGATAAAGTATATTGATACAGTATAATAATAATACTAATAATATTTAATTTTTTTTTTTTTTTTTTTTTTTTTTTTTTTTTGATATAAGTTTATTGTTTTTTTATTAATAATACTTTAATTTATGGTTTAATTAATTTTTTATTAATTCTTTATTGAATGCTTAAATAGCTAAATATATACTTTTTTTTTTTTTTTTTTTTTTTTTTTTTTTGCTTCTTTGCTTCTTTTGTTTAATAGCTTAATAAAATTATTTTATTTTTATATTTATATATAGGATTAATAAGATGAAGAAAAAGATAAAAATATTTAAATAAAAAAATAAAATAAAATTAAATATATTAATTTATAATGCTCTATAGGTATAAGGAAAAAACAAATTATTGAAAGTTTTGATTTTATAAAGAAAAAAATTTTTTTTTTTAAATTAAAAATTATGATTATATTATTATTAATTATATATAATTATATATTAAATAAACGTTTTTTTTTTTAATAAATTAAAAAATTTCAAATTTTAATAGCCTCGGTCCCGGTAGCTTTTTTTTTTTTTTTTTTTTTTTATTTTTTATAAAAAAATTCATAGTAAAGCATTATTAAAGAAAAGAAGTATAGAAGAACATAGAAAAAAAAACATATATAATAAAAATGAAAATTATTAAAATAATGAAGTGATATAATGAAATATTTTAAATGAAATTATATTTAATATTTTATAAATATAAATATAAATTTATTTATTTTTTATTTATTAATTTGCTAATAAATATAACTAATATAAAAAATATGTATTTATTAGTTATTGATATATAAAATACTTAAACAAATTTTTATAAAAAAAAATATTCAAGAGATTTGCAATTACTAATATATCAGTGTAATATTAATCTTTGGATTACTGTTATATTAATATGATAAAAGCTTGACGGTTTAAAAATCTAGAGCAATTCATTATATATATTTATTTTATCTTTTTTTTTTTTTTTTTTTTTTTTTTTTTTTAATTAAAACGTTTCTTCTATATAATAGATTAACTAAAAGTTATATTTGTTAATAATTTTTTTAAATTTAAGCAATTAGTTAATTATTACTTTTCTCTTCAACTGAAGAGAGAAGTAATAACTATTGTCACATAGTATTTATATTTTTATTATTATATATTATACATTATATATTATTTTTAATTAAATTATATCATTTATATAACTATGTTATTTTTTTTTTTTTATTTTATTATTATTTTATTAATACTTTTTTTTATTATTTTTTTTATTAGTATTATTCTCCATCAAATAATTATATTTAACTATTATTATTCATTATAAATATTAGAAATATTTAGTATATATTATTATTTTAACCTAATTATTTTTTTTTTATTATTGTTGTTACTATTTTTTAATTAATATGATTTCCTTTTAAAATTAAAAATTATAAAAGAAATAAAAATAAAGAAATAAAAAACTTTTTTTTATAATATATTTAATAATATTAAATCTTTTTTTTTTTTTTTTTTTTTTTTTGTATTTTCAATTTTCAATTTTTTTATTTTTAAATATTTTTTTTATTTTTATTTTTATTTCTTTTTTTAATTAATAAGAAAAAGGAAATAATTAATTATCAATAATACTATATATAACTTATTTAAATTATTTGTATTGTAAATTTTATAAAATATATAATAATAATAAAGAATAAATAAATAGTTTTGTTGTTTATAATATAATCAATATATATTAGTATCAAGGAAAACAAATAAATTGTAATAGATTACTATTACAATGTAATATATATTGTTACTATATATATTAAATTTTGAAAGGATATTTTAGAGACATATTATATCCGTTTATAATGATAAATTATATTAATATTATATATATTGAGATAATAACTAAATTTATTATAGTATATTTCAAAATATATTTCTATATATTATAGGAATATAGATACATATATAATATTATATATTCTGTTAATATTACATTAAATTTATATTTAAATAGTTGTTATAAGATAAATTTTTCTATTTATTGCGAAGTAATTTATAATATATGTAATCAATATAAATAATATATTAATATTACCATTTATCTTTGATTTTATTTTAGGATAAATTAATTAACAGAAAAAAAAAATTTCGATCTAATTAATAAAAAGAAAAAAAAATAAAAAATAAAATAAAAATATAACATAATAACAAAAAAATTTTTTTTATACAATTATATAATTTTTATTATTATTATTTTTTTTTTTTTTTTTATAATTATTATAGTTTTTATAATTATCATTATCATTTTTTTTAATATATAGTGCTTAATTATAAAACTTCTTTATTTATAATATTACTAATAACTTTTTTATTTAAGTAAATATAATAATTTAATACATTATATATCAAACATATAATTTAAATAATAAAAATTAAATTAAAGCTTTGTATTATACATATATTATTTAATTCTTTTGTTGTATAAAAGTACACCTTTTTCTTTTTTTTTTTTTTTTTTTTTTTTTTTTCCTTACACTTTTTTTAAAAAGTTGCCAGGTTTATATTATTTAAATATATAATTTATTGGAAGGAAGTAAATAATAAAAACAAATTAATTACTTTGAGTAAATACTTCCAAAAAAGAAATAATGGGAAATTTAATTTTTTTTATTTAAGAAATAAATAGTAAAAAAAAAATATATATATATATATATAAAATAATTTGAACAAAACAAAATAAGCATATTTGTATATAATATTCACTAATAGTTTGTTTAAAAAAAAATAAATTAAATTATTATTATTTTAATTTTATAAAATATTTATAATTAATAATATAAATATTAACAAAGTTTGAAGTAAATTTTATTTTTTATAAAAAATAAAATATATTTAAAAATATATTAAAAGATATTTATTTGTTTTTAAGTAGTATAAAACTATTTATGATATATTTAATAAATATATAATAGTAGTTACCAATTTAAAAAAAAAACTTTATTAAAAAAAGAATAATTTTATTATTTAAAAGTTTTAAAGAAAATTTATTATTATAATTTAAAATTTTTTTGAAATAATATAAAAAAATAAAAAAAAAAATATATATTTATATTACAATTTATATTTAAAAGTAAAAATATAAATAAAATATTAGTAAGTGTTATTTATTTAAATATTTATAATTAATATAAAAATCAGTTAACTAAATAATGTTTTATATAAATATATATTAAAGGAAATTGTAGGTTTATCTTACTCTATCAATTAAACAAGAACATAAATATTATATAAATCAATATAGGTAATTATATATATATATATTTTTTTTAATTTGTTTTTTGTTTTTGATAATAAAAGAAAGATAATGTTGTTGAAATATGATAAATATTATTTATCACCTTTTTATTTAATATTTTTTTTTATTTATTTATTGTGTTGTATTAATAATTGTAAATTGAAAGAATAGAATTTTTTTTATAGATAAAAATAAAAATACTTACGTCTAATAAATTTAGTTGATAAAAAGATAAATTATAAATTTAAATTTATTATAATTTAAAGTTTATATATTTATAATAATAGATAGAAAATGGTATAAGTTAATAACAGAAAAATTTTCTGTAAAAACTTTAAAAGTAAAAAAAAATTACAGTAACACAAATGATATTTAAATTTATGTATCATTTATTATTGTAAATTATTTTAAAAAATTAGTAAATTATAATATATTAAAATATATTCAATTTATATAGATATATATAATTTTATATTAATATAATATATATATATAAATATTATATAGTAAATAATTTTTAATTTGTATATTTAATAACATAAAAAAAAATTTTTTTATTTTTATATAAATATCGAAAAAACCTATTTTTTTTTTCTTTACAAAAAAAAAAAATAAAAAAATATTAAAAAAAGAAAAAAAAAGAAATTTTTGTAAATACTAATTTAATTAATATATATATAATTAATAAAAAAAATACTTATTAGTATTATTTTTTTTTTAGATAAATAGACTTTACAAGTAAAGAAAAAGCAAAAAAGTCTAATTTAGAGGGAAAAAATATCATTCTTATTAATTAAATTTTATATATAAAAAAGGTAATAAAATTATTTTAATAGTATAAAAAGATAAATTATAATTGTTTATAAATATTTATTTATTAAATAAAAATTTTATAATATATAAATATAATTTGATTTGTGTAGTAAATTAAATATTATAAAATACAATTACATTGTATCATGTTAATAATTAAATATATTTAGTAAAATAATTTTTATAAAATATATATATTATATAGATATAATTTGATTTATTTAGTAAATTAAATATTATAAAAAAACAATTATATTGTATCATGTTAATAATTAAATATATTTAGAAAAATAATTTTTATGAAATAATAAAAAAGTAACATTAAAGATAATAATAATAATGGCTATTTTTAAATAATAAATTAATTAAAGAAATATATTAATAATTTAGTTTATTGAATATAAAGTAAATAATTAAATATTTAAAAGTATGAATTTATTAATTTCTAATTTTATTTTATTTTATTTTATTTTTAAATTTATTTTAAAATCAAAATAGTATATTTTTAGGTTTTAGTTGTGTTAAATAACTTATCATCTTTTTTTTTTTTAAAAAAAAAATTAAAAAACAAAAAAAAAAAAAAATGACTGATGCTTATGTTACATTAGTTACTTCTGATAACTATGTCTCTGGGGCTGTTACATTAGCACACTCTTTAAGACTTAGTGGAACAAACAAGAAAATTGTTTGTATGATTACTCCAGAATTATCTTCTGGAAGTAAGGAATATCTTTTAGACCCAGGACATTTATATGATGAATTGATTACTGTTGAACCATTTAATTCTTTTGATACAGCTAATTTAAGTCTTTTAGGAAGACCAGAATTAGGTGTAACTCTTACTAAAATTCACATTTGGAATTTATTACAATACCGTTATGTTGTTTTCATTGATGCTGATGCCATGGTTTTAAGAAATATTGATGAATTATTTGAACGCTTAGAAAGAGCTGATACCATGGTAAACTCCGAAGTATTTGCAGCTGCTCCAGATACCGGATGGCCAGATAACTTCAACTCTGGTTTATTTGCTTGTAAGCCATCTGTTGAAACCTATACTAATTTAAAGGCATTAGCTCTTTCTGCTGGTAGTTTCGATGGTGCTGATCAAGGTTTATTAAACCGTTACTTTAAGAATTGGGCTAATACTTCCTATGGCCGTCTTTCTTTCACTTTCAACGTTACTCCTTCTGCTTATTATTCGTATGCACCAGCTTATGCTGAATACATGAGTAATATTAGAGTTGTTCATTTCATTGGTCCTGAAAAGCCATGGAATTGGAACTTACGTTTTGCTGATGGAAAAATTATGCCAAGAGGTTTTACTTCTCATCAATTTAAGGAATTAGCTTTACAATGGTGGAATATTCGTGATGATTTTGATACTTTTAAAAACAATGGTTACAAGAGAGTTGAATATGTACCACCAACTCCTCCACCAGAACCACAATGGAATAATAAACAAGAAGAATATCACCCACCACAACAAGAATACCATCAAGAATATCATCCACCACCACAAGAATATCATCAAGAATATCATCAAGAATATCATCCACCACCACAAGAATATCATCAAGAATATCATCAAGAATATCATCAAGAATATCATCAAGAATATCATCCACCACCACAAGAGTATCATCCACCCCAACAAGAATATCATCCACCACCACAAGAATATCATCCACCCCAACAAGAATATCATCCACCACCACCACCACCAGTTTATGTTCCACCACCACCACCACCAGAACCGGAACCACAACCTGTTTGGGAGTCTTGGTCAACTTGGCATCCAACTGATAATGCTTGGCAAGCCCCACCACCACCACCTAATGATTATTATAATCATCCAGTGGAAGACTTCTCTCAATCTCAATCATATCCAAACTTTGAGGTGGTTACTCCTCCAGAACATCATGATCAACCAAGAGAAGAACCATTTACTTTTGTTGATTATCCAAAGCCACCACATATTCATGATATTATGGAAGCTTATGATAATAAACAAAATGAACCAGAAAATATTGCTGTTTATGAAGAAGAAGTTGATGATGAAGATATGAAGAATATTGAATATAATGATTATTCTTTCAATCCTGCCCCAGTGGATGACTTTTCTACCTATAAGATTGGATGGAACTTTGGTGAACTTAGTGGTTTTAAACCTCATAGAGAAAAGATGACGGAAGAAGAAAGAGAAAATGACAGATTATTTATGAATCTTCCAGGTATTAGAGTTAATGCCTTATATAACACTACTAGGGATGCTCCAGAATTCCCAGGTACTGATACTTATAAATATGATCCTGTTAATGGAAACTTTACTGAATATGGTAACATATCTGAAAAGCCAACTTATGAAGTTGCCTCTGAATATGGATCAGAAAATCAATCCTTTGTACATGAACCAAGTAGTTACTTGAGTGAAACTCAAGAATCTGAAGCTGATCTTGATAATTATGATCTTTACGGTTTCTCTTATTTACCAGACCTTCGTAGAAAGAAGTCTGAATCTAACGCATCTATTACTTCTGAAACTCCATCTGGTCATAGAAGATTGTCTAGACGTCGTTCTATTGCTTCTTCAATTTCAATGGACTTTGAAGACTTCCAATATAATAAGAATACCTTTGGTATTGATGACGCAGATCCATACAATTATAACGGCGTTATTGATGATAACTTCCATGATGATTTGTTTGAAGATGTTGATGTTTACGATGGTATGTATATGGATCAACAAGAGCCATACACAGATGAGAATGCTAGCTATAATGAAAATGACTTGAAGAGTGAAGGTTACTTCCCAGAAGAATTAGATGAATTAAAAAAAAATAAGGTTACTGATACCATTAATATTACTCAAGTTACTAATGAAATTGCCCTACCAGAAAATAAGAATACTGTTGTGGTTTCAGATACATATATTACTAAACAAAAGGAAGATGAAAAACCAGAGGATAACATAGAAGCTGGTCCAAGAGATCTTGAACTTCCCGAAGATGAAAAACCAGAGGATAACATAGAAGCTGGTCCAAGAGATCTTGAACTTCCCGAAGATAAAAAACCAGAAGATAACATAGAAGCTGGTCCAAGAGATCTTGAACTTCCCGAAGATGAAGCTAAGCCAAAGGAAGCTGTTGTTCCGACTTCAACTCCAGGTAAAAAGGCTGAATTAAAGAAGAAGAAGAAGTCTAAGAAGGATACTAAGAAGAAGGAAGAACCAAAGGATGAAGCAGCTCCAAGAGAGGCTGCCGTTCCAACTCCAAAGAAGGAAGAATCAAAGGTTGAAGCTGCTGCTCCAGTTCCAACGCAAACACCAGAGACTGAATCAAAGAAGTCTAAGAAGGCTTCAAAGAAGAAGCACGAACCAAAGGTTGAAGCTAAGCCAAAGGAAGCTGCTGCTCCAGTTCCAGAACCAAAGGTTGAAGCTAAGCCAAAGGAAGCTGCTGCTCCAGTTCCAGAACCAAAGGTTGAAGCTGAACCAAAGGAAGCTGCTGCTCCAGTTCCAGAACCAAAGGTTGAAGCTAAGCCAAAGGAAGCTGCTGCTCCAGTTCCAGAACCAAAGGTTGAAGCTGAACCAAAGGAAGCTGCTGCTCCAGTTCCAGAACCAAAGGTTGAAGCTAAACCAAAGGAAGCTGTCGCTCCTGTTTCAGAATCAAAGAAACAAGAACCAAAGGTTGAAGCTGCTCCAAGAGAAGCTGCTGCTCCAACTCCAGCTGAACCAAAGAAATCCACCTCTATAAAGAAAGTTATTACTAAGAAATCTACTTCTAAGCAACCAGAAACTGAGGTTGTAGTTGTTGAAGAAGTTGAAGAAATTGTAATTGATCCAGTTACTGGTAAGCAAACAGTTGTTTCTAGACAAGTTAAGGGTGATGCTCCAAAGGATGGAAACTATGATGAAGTTGAAGAAATTGAAGAAATTGAAGAAATTGAAGAAATTGTGGATCCAAAGACTGGTAAACGTACTATTGTTTCAAGAAAAGTTAAGGATGGAGAACCAAAACCAAAGGTTGAATCTCAACCAAGAGAAGCTGTTGCTCCAACTCCAGTTGAATCTAAACCAAGAGAAGCTGCTGCTCCAACTCCAGCTGAACCAAAGAAATCAACCTCTACAAAGAAGGTTATTACTAAAAAATCTACTTCTAAGCAACCAGAAACTGAGGTTGTAGTTGTTGAAGAAGTTGAAGAAATTGTAATTGATCCAGTTACTGGTAAACGTACTGTTGTTTCAAGACAAGTTAAGGGTGATGCTCCAAAGGATGGTCAGTACGAAATGGTTGAAGAGGTTGAAGAAATTGAAGAAATTGAAGAAATTGTGGATCCAAAGACTGGTAAACGTACTATTGTTTCAAGAAAAGTTAAGGATGGAGAACCAAAACCAAAGGTTGAATCTCAACCAAGAGAAGCCGTTGCTCCAACTCCAGTTGAATCTAAACCAAGAGAAGCTGCCGTCTCAACTCCAGTTGAACCAAAGAAATCGATCTCTTCAAAGAAGACTTCTGCTACTACAACCAAGAAAGTCATTACTAAGAAATCAGGTTCAAAACAATCAGAACCAGAAACAGTTGTAGTTGAAGAAGTTGAAGAAATCGAAATTGATCCAGTTACTGGTAAGCAAACAGTTGTATCTAGACAAGTTAAGGGTGATGCTCCAAAGGATGGAAACTATGATGAAGTTGAAGAAATTGAAGAAATTGAAGAAATTGAAGAAATTGTGGATCCAAAGACTGGTAAACGTACTATTGTTTCAAGAAAAGTTAAGGATGGAGAACCAAAACCAAAGGTTGAATCTCAACCAAGAGAAGCTGTTGCTCCAACAACGGTTGAATCTAAACCAAGAGAAGCTGCCGTCCCAACTCCAGCTGAACCAAAGAAATCAACCTCTTCAAAGAAGACCACTACTACTACAACCAAAAAGATTATTACTAAGAAATTAGGTTCAAAACAATCAGAACCAGAAACAGTTGTAGTTGAAGAAGTTGAAGAAATTGAAATTGATCCAGTTACTGGTAAGCAAACAGTTGTATCTAGACAAGTTAAGGGTGATGCTCCAAAGGATGGACAATATGATGAAGTTGAAGAAATTGAAGAAGTTGAAGAAGTAGTCATCGATCCAAAGACAGGTAAACGTACTATTGTTTCCAAACAAGTTAAGGGTGGATCTTCAACAAAGGGTGAAGTTGTAACTAAAGAAGTTAAGGATGTTGCTCCCAAAAAAGACGAAGCTAAAAATACCGTAGTTGCTAGAGAGGTTAAAGAAGTTGCTCCAAAGAAAACTGAAGTGAAAAAGGTTGAAACTAAATCGGCTTCACCAACTATAACTGTATCTTCCACTAAAAAGGTTATTCCAGGAACTAATAAGGAAACCACTACTTCTACTTGCAAAGTAAAGGTTGTTAAGAAGATAGTTAGAAAATCACCATCAGGAAAAGTTTTAGAAGTTAAGGCATTACCTGATGATAATTCGCTTTCTAATACTAAGGTAACCCGTACTATCGTTATTAAAAATAAGAATGGTGATGTAGTTGATACTAAAACTATTGAAGGTTCTATTGATGATATTGAAAGCCAAACAAGTTCATTAATTGGTAGTACAGGATTAAGTAATCTTACTAAAGATTCTAATCATGTTTCAACTAAAGTAAGAAGAACGGTTATAAGAAAGAATGCTGATGGTGAAATATTATCAACAGAAGTCAAAAATATTAATGATGATGAAACTTTAGATAAAATGAAACCAATATCTCTTCTTTCATTCAATAAAAATAAATAATCATTATCCAAATTAATAATAAATTTAAATAAATAATAACTAATATATAAGCATCATATTATAAAATTAACAATAAATAAATCTAATAATATCCCATTTTTAAAGTTATTTATAAATTTTTTACTTTATATTTTAAATTTCAGTCATAATCAGCCTTTTTTTTTTTATTTTCTTTTTTATTTAATTTATAATTTAAAATGAAATTAAAAAAAAAATACTATTCTTTTATATAATTTAATTAGCAATCTTCCAATATTTTATATAAATATAAAAGAAAAAAAATATTAAAATATAATATTTATTAATATATAAAATTTCAGGATTATACATATTATATAATATAATAATAGAAGTATTATACGTATATTATAAATTAAAATAGACAAATAGAGAAATATAAAAAAAAAGAAGAAGAAAATGAAGTGGAAATAAAACAATCAATGAGAAAAAAAATTTCTAATATTTATTTTCAAATTTTTACTTAATTACTTCAATAAAACAGGAAATCAAAATATTTATTAATAAGAAATATTTTGCTAAAATTTTATTAATAAAATAAACTTTCTTCAATGATATTAAAAGTTTAATAAACTTTCAATACTACAAATATAAATAATATCAATATTAGGTGATAAGGAGTTATACATCAGTTATATAACCGTTTGTATATGAATTATTTATATTTTAATATTTTTTATTCTAAATAATTTAGAAAAAAAATATATATATTAACAAATTTTAAAACAAAACAAGAAAACAATATAAAATATAATATAGATATTAAATTTAGCTTTGTAATATAAATTATATATATTATATACTATCTTTATATATAAAGGCTAATAAATATCAAATCAATTTATGGGGAAAATAGTATGAGGATCATGAAATATAAAATTGCTAAATTTATAAAAAGTAATGTTCTTTATACTAAAAATACTATATAGGTTATCTTTTTTATAATTTAAAATAAAATTATATCCTATATTAATTATCAATCAGTTTTTTTACATGGTTTTTATATGATTGATAAAAATTATTAAAAATTCAATAAATTATTAAAAATAATAAATATATATATATATATATAAAAACAAATATATATATAAAAAAACAAATATATACATAAAAAATATAAAAACAAAAAACGAAAAACAAAATAAAAAACAAAAACAAATCAAAAAACAAAAAAATTAAGATATCAAAAATTAAAAAAAAAAAAAAAAAAAAAAATAATTGGATTTTCGAAATAATAAAAAGGAACAAAATTAACAGAATAATATACATATTATATATATATTACATATAAATATATTATGAAGTTAATTAAGTTTTATTAATTCAATTAAAAAAGCAAGTATGAAAGTAAAAAAAAAAAAAAAAAAAAAAAAGGATTTTAAATAATATTATAATTTAAATATAATTTACCTTCATTTATTTATTTATTATTTTTTTTTATAATAAAATAATAATCTATTTTTTAAATTATAAAAAAAAAACATATAATATTGAAATTATAATTATATAGATAGTTTTAATTCTGTAAACTTTTATTATATAAATTATTTTATAAGTATACATATATTTTTTAAATATTTTTTTCCTTTTTTTATATTTATTTTAAATGTTGACAGATAAAAAATATCCCTTAATAAAATAATAATTTATTAAAATAAATTAATGAGAAATTATATAATAAAATATTTAACAAAAAAAAAAAAAAAAAAAAAACTTCCTTCCCTCAAAAAAAAAAAAAATTTTTTTTTTGTTATTAAATTTTAATATAATTTAAAAAAAAAAAAATGCAAATAATATATATAAAATAAATAAATAAATAAAAAAAAAGAATGTTTTTTTTTTTTGTTATTTTTGGTTTTATTTTATTGTTTTTTTTTTTTTTTTTTTTTTTTTTTTTTTTTTTTTTTCACGTCATGAGATGGTATCACCTTCAATTGGTCTTTACTGATAGGAAGACCATCTTTAGTTCATGTGATATTGAGAGGTGATGATAAAAAAAAAATTCAAACATTGTACAAATGTTTTTTTTTTTTTTTTTTTTTTTTTTTTTTATCTTAAAATTATGATTAACATTGTGAAGTCAAATTAATTATTATACTACAGTATAATAATGCCCTTGTGAAGTTTTACAGATATTAATTAAATTAAACTAGAATATATTATACCATTATTTTATTTTATGTTTTTTTTTTTGTTTATTTTAAATGTTGCCCTTGTTGTGGTGTTAGTTTTAAAGATGTTACTTCTAGGTTTTATTTCTTTTTTATTTGATAGGAAGGGAAAAATTCCCGCATAGTACAACTTGCCGAAATACATAGTAATTTCGAGCTTTTTATTTTTTTATTTTTTAATTTTTTATTTTTAATTTCAAATGTACTTTTCACCTACATGTATTTTTTATAATAAAATTAATAAAGTTTTGGAAGTGTATTCTCTTTCCTGTCTAAAAAAAAAAAAAAAAAAAAAAAAAAAAAAAAAAAAAAAAAAAAAAAAAATTGTGGTGTTAGTGTACCTAGTTTTTCTCATTGGATCTTTTCCTGTAAAGTATTGGAAAATTACAGAAATAAAATTTTAGCTTTTCTCGATGATCTCTTTTTGAAGTTTACAATGATAATTGAACAAAAATCCTTGGATGTTTCTGAAGATCCCCCAATGAAGTGGACTGTTTTTCCAGGTCCATGGAGGGTTGATGGAAAAGGAATAACCTATATCAGGTGTACTAATTACAGCTTTCTGTGATTCTGATGATAATCAATGGTTATCCTTTCTAAAGTGGCTTCTAGTACGAAGAGAGAAATCTGGAATACTGGAAGACTGTAGAAAGTGAACTTGACGTTCTATAATGTCTTAAACTGGATATGTAGTAACATTGGAGTTGTACAATTAATAATATCATGTAGTTTCTACATATTATCATTGTAATGAATCTATTGTATTTTTTACTTTAGCATTATTTTGTATATGTTTTTTTCTATAGTATTATTTATACTCTCATGTAGCTATTGTAAAATGGAAATGTAGGAGATTGATTCACTCCAAAGCTTGTGTTTGAGACATTATTTAACGGATGGGAATCTTTTTATAGTTTTTCACAACTATTATTTCATTAACACTTAAATTTTATATTATATATGATTATTTTACAGAAATTTTTACATAAAACAGGAATTTATAATTGAAAATCATTAATTAAAACTAGTCAACACAAAAAGAAAGAAAAACAAACAAGTTTTAGCAAACAATATACACGAAAGAGAAGACAACAGCAATAAATTTTTATTTTTTTTTTAATTTTTTAATTTTTACTAATTTTATTTTTTATTTTTTTATTACACTTACTTTTTATTAATATAGATAAGTTTTTTATTTTATTATGTCAACTATACGAAGAGGTCTGCGACTTTATGGTCCTGACCATGATAAATTTGTTTTAATTTTCATTCATGATCTTGAATCTTGGACTGAAAGTAGACTATGGGAATTTTTAAGCAAAAAGATATCAAATTGTAATGAAGTTGTTCATGGAATCGTTAAAAAACACTATATTAATATGGAAAACTACTTCATCCTAAGAGTTAACTATAATAATTGTACTGATTATTTGAAGGTTATTTATTTGATTACTAAGCACTTACCTGTTAAAAGAATTAAATGGAAGATTACTTCAAGGATACGCACATTTAGTACTGTTAATCATAATAGAACCAGGTATTATTCTGAACCCTCAATCCCCATCTCTGAAAGCCTCCTGTATGCTAACTCTTTCTCGAATACTAAATATTTCAACCTCTGTATTAGCTGGAACATAAATGGTTGGAATTCTGAAAAACGTGACGGACTTACCAATTTTAATTCAATCTTTAATCCTATTTGTATTTGTCTTCAAGAAGTCGGTAATAGTTCATTCCTTAACTCCTTTTCTAACTCATATCCATTCCTTAATCATTATAGAACAGTACTGAGACGTGCGGACAAAAAAATCCCTGGTATGAGGGGCCTTTATATAGGTGTGCACTCCTCCTGCCAATTCACTAATGATGATTTTGAATATAGATATATACTCTCAGTAAATATATTCTCTTTTTGGGGTGTCAGATGTTCTTTAGGGAACATTTACATCCCTAGCAAAAAACACAAAGACTCTAGAGAAAAAGCGGAAACTGATTTTGCTAATTGGCTCAAGAACCATCAGAATAACCCTTCGGCTATTGTTGGTGATTTCAACATGACTAAGCAACAACTCAAAGATCTTATTCTTAGAATTTCCCCTCAATGGTTTGTTATGGATATGGTTGGTCATCAATTTACTTGGTCTAATGGTGGAAAGAATTCTTGTATTGATTTTATAGTAGTGAACGATAAATTAAGAAATTATCTGAATATTGCTTCTGTATGCTACTCTTTTAATGACATCTCTGACCATTTACCACTTATTCTTTCTTGTAAAAAAATATCTCCTGATGGTTTTGTTACTCCCCCTCGGGATAAACAAATTAAGTGGTCTAATCGAATTTGTAGGGATAAACGTGAAGCAATCTTCTCTCATAATAAATTCACATGTTTACTGGATGAATTTGAACATAATGATAATCTAGACTCTAATACAATGGTTAAAAAACTTCTTGACACAGCAAATAAAATAGGCGATGACATTCAAGCAAGAGTTCCTACAAATTTACAGGGTTCAGCGTTCCATTGTCCTGCTTATATTAAGAAATTATCACATGAAAAACATTTATTTTATAAAAGGATTAAAAATTTTAAACTTCGTAATGATTTGTCAAATCTTCAAGAATTTTGTGATCTCTCAAAAGAATATAGAGTTCTCTCTGATTATATCATTAGTATTAAAAGAAATATTAGAAATATTAGATTTAAAAATTTGATTCATTCCATCGGCGAATGTTTCTTAAAAAATGATGCCCAGCGTGGTTGGTCTGGACTTAAGAAAATTTCTAAACCTTCTTACTCTCCTTCCCAATCACCTGTATACATTAAAGATAAAGAAGGTAATGTTCTAGTATCCCAAGAAGATCAACTCAATCGTTTTGCAGAACACTATGAAGAACTTGCTTCTGATATAACTGGTCACAGTCTTAATGAAAATTATTGGAAAAGAATACTTAATAATTCTTCTACTCCTCAGGAATCATGGGATATTAATCAACCTATTTCCATGTCAGAAATTCATTCAACTGTTCGTTCAATGAAAAATAACAAAGCACCTGGTCCTGATGGTATACCTACAGAATTTTTTAAAGCATTTTTTAATTCTGAGAGTAGAAATTCTTCTCAGGATGACTCTAATCAAGAGGTTACTTATTCCGATTGTGCAAAGTGTCTGTTATTACTTTTTAATAAAATTTGGGATGGTGACTTTCCTAATGAATGGAACTCTGCTTCTATTGTTTCTATTCCTAAAAAAGGGGATCTTTCAGATTGTAATAATTATCGTGGTATTTCACTCATCAATGTAGGTTTAAAAATTCTATCAAAAATTGTCACTAAAAGAATATCGGACTATGCTTTTTCTAATGGAATAATTAGACCAGAACAGTTTGGTTTTAGAAATAAAGAAGAATGTATTAGTTTATTTGTATCCATTCGTGAAATTTGTCAAAGAAGAAAATTTAAGGATAAATTTACCTTTCTTGCCTTTCTTGACCTTAAAAAAGCTTATGATTCAGTTCCAATTTACAATATACTTACTAAACTAGATAATCTTGGTATTCGTGGTAAATGCCTTCAATTCATTACTAATCTATACCTTACCTCGAAAGCTCGTGCAATCTTTAATGGTAAACTTTCAAAAGAATTTCCAATACACCGTGGTGTTCGCCAAGGGTGTCCTCTCTCACCTATCTTATTCAATATATTTATCAATGATATTTTTGATAAATGTAAAAGATATGGTGTGATTACTGAAAAGAAAAAGTGTTGTGGTGGATTATTTGCTGATGATATTGTATTATTAGCTCCTACAAAATCTTCACTTAAAAACCTTTTGAATATTGCTCATGATTGGGGTATTAAAAATGAAATGACCTTTGGAATCAATAAATGCGCTACACTAGTTGTTAAACCAAAGAATTTTATTCCTTCAAGACATTATGAAAATCCTACATTTAGACTTGGTATGAACTATATACCAAGCACTAATCAATATACATATCTTGGTATACCTTTTAATGAATCGTTGGATTTAAAACCTATTATTGCTAAGATGAACAGTATAATTAATTATACAGTTAACTCTTTCTTTAGATTTTTAACCAATAGGAATGTTCCTTTCTACTTTAAAACTCGTATACTAGTTTCTTTTGTCCTTAGTTCAGTTCTTTATTATGCTCCCTTACTTGGTTCAAATAAAAAGAATACTGAAAAAGCTCAAACTGCTTTTAATCGAGGTTTGTATTGGAGTTTCGGGTTTAAAAATAAAACCTCCAATACTTCAATTTACAATATGTCTAAGGAACTTTCTATACCTCCTATAGCTAGTTTTTGTGCTAAGGCGATGATTCGATGCTTTAAAAAGTGGAAAGATTCTTCTTGTATTATTTCTCATTTAGTCAAAAATATACCTACACTTTCTCACTATTCATGGACGAAAAAAGCACGGAGTTTAGCAGTACACAAGCACAGTAATAAACTTCCTGGAGAAATAAGGAAGTTTTACTGGGAAAATATTCATTATTCAAGCACTCCTGCCATCAGATCTACAAAATACAAGAAATTTAAATTTGGTTTTAAAAAATTTATTCATCGTCTATCACTTAAATATTCACAATTTTCTCTTGGATTTTTTTGGATTGGACGAATTAAATGTGGATTCAAATTTGATGTAAAAACGTATGTTAAAAGTAATCTAGTATCAGAAAATTGCCCAACATACTGCCCTTGTTGTGGTGAGAGTAACAGCATACCTAGTTTTACACACTGGATACTTTTATGTCCTAAATTTGAAGAATTTAGGCAACATTTCATTCCCTTTGTTGATGAAATTTTTATTAATTTTTCTCTAATTGTTCATGAGAAATCATTGAACATTCCTGATGATAAAGAGGAAGATTTTGATGATAATATCAATTTTTACGTGCTGTGTATCCTTCTTGGCGGAAATGCAGTATTTGAAATCTTAAAGATCGGCTCGGGGGAAAGAAGGCGACTTATTAATAATATTTTTCAATCACCTTCGAACGAGTCTTCTTTCCCGATTTCATTTTTTGTGGGGCTTGCGGAATTCCTTACTAACGTTATGCCTATTGTGATTGGTGATTTTTACACCATGATCGATTTGTATAGTGTTAGACCTACCGTTGTCAAGAGTGTCGACGTCGTAACGATAAGGCAAAGAAGAAATTCTGATACAGATTCGAATGATAATTTTCATCCACATGGGGTTATCTTCGATGAATGGGAAGAGTTAGAGGCCTTTTCGTCCTCGAAGCTCATAACGTAGTTTTTTAATATTAATATAAAAAAATTTCATGTATTTAAATTTCATGTATTTTTTAAAAAAATATTATTAAATAAAGTTTATTCCTAGTCTAAAAAAAAAAAAAAAAAAAAAAAAAAAAAAAAAAGTTTCTGAAGATTCAGAAAAGGATTATGATATTAATATTTATTATTATATATTGAGTGCTCAAAAACAAATTCGAAGAAACATCAAAATTTATAAAACTTTGTTATGAATATCCTGATCTTTCATATGGTTTCTATTGGCTATTGAGAGCACGAAGCGGATATAGATTAGATGCTAGAATTGCTAAAGCTGCAAAAATAATAGATCAAATGTGTCCTAATTTTTGTCCCTGTTGTAAAAGTAATAAACAATGGATAAGTCATTGATTAATTGATTGTCCATTTTTTAATCATGTTCGTAGTAAAGTTAATGATATAATTTTATTTTTATATAATGATTTTAACCGTAGCAACCTAACAAATAATATTGTTAATAGTAATAATGATAATAGTAATAGTAATAATAGTAATAGTAATAATAGTAATAGTAATAATAGTAATAGTAATAATAGTTATAGTAATATTAGTAATAGTATTTTTAGTAATATTAGT
Organism: Neocallimastix lanati (nom. inval.); assembly: GCA_016946835.1. Taxonomy (NCBI): domain Eukaryota; kingdom Fungi; phylum Neocallimastigomycota; class Neocallimastigomycetes; order Neocallimastigales; family Neocallimastigaceae; genus Neocallimastix; species Neocallimastix lanati (nom. inval.). The sequence continues at coordinate 358,252 of JACVTC010000036.1, forward strand.
AATAGTAATAATAGTAATAGTAATAATAGTTATAGTAATATTAGTAATAGTATTTTTAGTAATATTAGTAATAGTATTGAAAATAATGTGTATGTTGATTCTAGTGTGTGTGAAAAAGTGTTTAATTTCCTTCTTGGAGGTCGAAGTATTAATAACAGTACAAGGGAATGGAAGGATCTATTTAAGTGCCAGATGAAATCAGGTGCTTATTCTGATATTCCATTCTTGGTGGTTACTGCGGCACTTCTTCAATCGATTATACCCATTGCTATTGGCCAGCAATGGTCTTTGTTCAATAGGTTCAAATCGAATCGTACTACTACTACCAAGAGCGTCAATGTTGAAGAAACAGTAAGACAGGCCAGTAGAGCTAGCGCAACCAATGAAGATCATAATTTCGTATCTTAAAATTATGATTAATTATTATACTTCAGTATAATAATACCCTTGTGAATTCTTACATATATTAATTAAATGAAACTAGAATGTTTTATACCATTATTTTATTTTATTTTATTTTTATTTTGTGTTTTTTTTTTTTTTTGTTTTGTTTATTTTTTTTATCTTTATTTTTCTTTTTTATTACATGTATTTTTTTTTTCAAATATTTAATTAATAAAGATGAAACAAGTTTGCTGCCGTTAAAAAAAAAAAAAAAAAAAAATTTTTTTTTTTTTTTTTATTGATAAAAATTGCTGATAGCAGTTGTTATTGTTTCTTCGAGTCCTTCATATTTTTTCCCTTAATTTGCTGGTTTCACAGTGGAAAAGGAATAGCCTATATCAGGTGTACTAATTACAGCTTTCTGTAATTCTGATGATAATCGATGGTTATCCTTTCTAAAGTTTACTGGAAATCAGTTTCCAAATTTCAAGGTATTAAAGGTCAAAACTACTATAGTAACAAGTTCTCAAATAATAAAGCTATACTTACTTTTAGTTTAAAATATCCCCAATTCAACTTAGGGTTTTCGTGGATTATACGTTTAAGCTGTGGTTATAAATATAAAAAGAAAAGGTAATCAATCTTTTAAACATTGGATTTTTAAATGCGATGCTCTTGCATCTTTTAGATGGAATTCTTTAAATTTCATCGATGATCTCTATTTCTGATTTTGAAGATTATATCAATTATTATACATACTTGTTCCAATAATAGTGGGATTGATGAAATTCTTAACTAGCGCAATACCTATCATAAGTAGTTCGTTTGAGCTATTATTTGATAGGTATTCCAAATTACCAAACTTAACCAAGAGCGTCGACGTCGTATTGATAAGGCATAATGATAATACAGGATCATCATCTATATCTACGAAGGGTGAATCTCGCCTTAGTAGTTCAATAAATGATGAATCCGGGGAGAGTTTAGTGGACACCACATTATCTATTTTAAATATGTTACTTCTAGGTTTTATTACTTTTTTATTTGTTAAGAAGGGGAAATTCCCGCATAGTACAACTTGCCGAAAAACATAGTATTATTGAGCTTTTTTATTTTTTATTTTTTAACTTTTATTTTTATTTTTTAATTTCAAGTGTACTTTTCACCTACATATATTTTTTTTATAATAAAATTAATAAAGTTATGGAAGTGTATTCTCTTCCCTGTCTAAAAAAAAAAAAATCCTTTCTAAAGTGGTTACTAGTACAAAGTGAGAAAATTGGAATACTGGAAGACTGTAGAAAGTGAACTTGATGTTTTATATTGTTTTAAACTGGATATGAAGTAACATTAGAGTTGTATAAATAATAATATCATGTAGTTCCTACATATTATCATTGTAATGAATCTATTGTATTTTTTACTTTAGCATTATTTTATATATGTTTTTTTTTCTATAGTATTATTTATACTTTCATGTAGCTATTGTAAAATGGAAATGTAGGAGATTGATTCACTCCAAAGCTTGTGTTTAAGAAATTATTTAAGGGATGGGAATCTTTTTTATAATCTTTCTCTACTAATATTTTTCTTTTTTAAATATACTTTTAGCTAATTTATTATTATTTAACAGAAAATTTTTAACGTCTTAAAGAGCTTTATTAATTGAAAGAATTACAATCAGTCAAAAGATAAAAAGTAACGATTATTCATTTTAACAGTATATCCCTTGTGTAAATTTATAAATATTATGATCAGCAATACCGGATAAAATCAATTATTTACAAAATCAAAAAACAATTAAATCATAAGGAACAATTATATATTTCAAGCTTTCATATACTCAACCCCAATATTTTTTTATATACTATTTAAAGGGAATTTACTTTCTCTTTTATTTTTATTTTATTTTATTATATATATTAAAAAAAAAAAAATTTTTTTTATCAATTTTTTATAATAATTATTATTTTTTTATTTTATACTTCTTTTATTTTATTTTTTAGGCTTTCTTGAAATGGATAATACTTCTTCCAATTCAACAACTATACCTGTTTTACGGCGAGACCTTCGAAGATACAATATTCAGAATAAAAATTTCATTCTTATCTTTATTCATGATCTTCAATCATGTTCTGTTAGTAAACTTTGGGAATTTCTTAGTAAGCGTATTTCCAATTGCAATGAAATAGTTCATGGAATTACAAAAAAAAAAAAAACACACACCTAATATGGAAAATTACTTCATTTTAAGGATAAACTATGATAAACCTACTTTTTTATCTAAATATTTTATTTCTTCATACTAGATGCCTTCCTATATATAAAATTAATTGGATCAAAACCAACAAAAATTCGAACTTTCAGTTAAGTTAAGAAATTCAGCAATAAATTTTCTTTTTTTGAAACAAAATCTATGGTAAAAGATTTTCTATATAGTAGTATTTACTAATGGTCTACTCAATTCTTCAATCTTTGTGTCAATTGGAATATTAATGGATGGAATGATGAAAAACGAGATAGTATTAGATACTTTAATGAAATTTTTAAATCTATCTGTATTTGCTTGCAAGAGGTCGGTAATAGCCAATACCTTAATGTACATTCATTTTATTACCCATTTCTTTGTCACTATAATACAATTTTACGAAAAATTGATCCAAATATACCTGGTATGAGAGGTCTTAGTATAAGTGTACATCGTTCTTGTTCATTTTCTCCCGATCCTTTTGAATATAAGTATATCATTTCTGTCAACATTACTTCTTTTTGGGGAATTAAATGCACTATTGGTAATATTTATGTTCCTTCGGTCACTCATAAGGAAGAGAGAATGAATGCCTTTTCAGAAATTACTAATTGGATAAAGAAACATACTAATACTCCTTCTATTCTTGTAGATAACTTTAATATGTCTAAATCCTAATTAGAAAATTTATTTAATATATCATCTCTTCAGTGATTCTCTAAAAACTTAACGGGTCTTGATTTTACATGGGCTCAGAATGGTAGATTGTTTTATATTGATCATGTTTTATTTAAATGTAAAATGAAGGAATACATTAATAAGGTTTCTGTTTGTAGTACATTTAATGATATTTCTGATCACTTCCTTCTTATCCTTTCCTGTAAGAAAGATGACTCAGAAGGTTTTCATGCTCCTACTCCATCTAGAAGATTTAAGTGGTCCCAACACATGTGTAATGAAAAGCATAATGAAATATTCTCAAGTAACTACTTCTCAATTCTTCTTAATGAATTTAATGATAATATAAAGAATGAAATGGTCAATAAATTTATAGAAACAGCTAATAAAGTTGGTGATAAAGTTCATGCTAGAGTTCCTTGTGATCTTAAAAGCTCAGCTTTCTACTCCCCTTATTATATTATATCAAGAAACTTTCTCATGAAAAGCATGTTGCATTTAATGAAATCAAAAAATTTTCTTTAGGTCCTAATCTTGAAAAGCTTGATGAATTTTTAAATTTGCTTCGTGAATATAAAAATATATGTGGTAAAGTCAGGTCAATTAAGTTTTCTATTAAATCAAAACAATTTCATCAGTCAATAGAATCTGCATTTAATGATTTTCAAAATAAAAATGCTAGGAGTGCTTGGTTAAAATTAAAGAAGTTATCTCACCTTATGTACTCTAATTCTATTTCGTTAGACGTTTTAAAGGACAAGTAGGGTAACTTTTTATTTTCTCATTCGGATCAATTGAATCGATTTGCTGAACAATATAGTGAACTAGCTTCTGATGTTACTAAACATAGTTTGGATAATGAATACTGGGTAAGTTTAATTGGAACTAATCCTAATAATAATCCTACTTGGAATATTAATGATCCTATTACTATGGAAGAAATTCAAAACACTGTGCTTGATATGAAAAATAATAAAGCTCCTGGACCCGATGGTATTCCGATTGAATTTTTTAAAGCCTTCTTTAGTAAATCTGATTTATCCGATAATCAAGATGATTCTTCAGATACTCACTACTCTGATTGTGCTAAATGCTTACTTTCATTATTTAACAAAATCTGGGATGGTGATTTCCCTGAAGAGTGGAATTCGGCTTCTATAATATCAATTCCAAATATTTCTCTTATTAATGTTGGCTTAAAAATTATTTCAAAGATTGTTACTAATAGAATTGCTAAATTTGCCTTAGACCATAAATTTATTAGACCTGAACAATTTGGATTTAGAAATAAAGAAGAATGTATAAGTTTATAAATTTCAATTAGAGAAATATGCCAAAGAAGAAAATTTCAAGGAAATTTTACTTATCTTGCTTTTCTTGATCTTAAAAAAGCCTATGATTCAGTACCTATCTTTAATATTTTGACCAAATTATATAACTTAGGTAAATGTCATCTGTTTTTAAGGAACCTTTATCTATCCTCTAAAGCTCGTGCTTTTTTTTAATGGTGATCTCTCAGAAGAATTTTCGATTAATCGTGGTATTAGACAAGGATGCTTTCTATCTCCCTATTTTGTTCAATTTATTTATTAATGATGTACTGGATAATTGTGATAAGTATGGTGTATAATTTGAGTCTCAATATTGTTGTGGTGGACTTTTTGCGGATGATATTGTTTTAGTTGCTCCATCTAAACAAGCTCTTAAGAAAGAATCAGGGACTATTTATTAAAATACATGATTTATTTAAATCATGTATTTTTATTATTATTATAAATTAAATAAAGTTATTCACTAAGTCTAAAAAAAAAAAAAAAAAAAAAGCATTGATAGTGACCCCAATGATGTGGACTGCTTTTCCAGGTCCATGGAGGGTTGATGGAAAAGGAATAGCCTATATCAGATGTACTAATTACAGCTTTCTGTGATTCTGATGATAATCGATGGTTATCCTTTCTAAAGTGGCTTTCACCGGGGATTCTCGCTATTATGGAACATCTATTGACAACACAAGGTTGTTTTTTATTCTCGGTATACACTAATGGGCCAATGCTAAAATGAAAGAGTTTGTTCATTCTAGACGCAAAAAATTTAAGGATAATATCCTGTCAGTGAAAAGAATTACTAAATTCAATGATAGTTTCTTCAGGATAAAGGTATACACTCCAAATTTCAACCACGTAAAATTTGAAGAATTATTTGAAAAAGTAATATCAGGAGTTAAAATTTCATATTGTAGATGTTCTAAATGGAATCATAAGGTTTCATTTAAACATTTAAAAACAAATATTTAATATCTAATAACTCGTTTAATAATACAAACTCAGCAAATCTCAGTTCAATTAATTTAATAAATGATATAATTGTCAATCATGAACTTATTGCTTCCAATATTCCTAATCTTAATTCTCAAAATCCACTTTCACATTCTAACACAGAAAAGTTTTCTTTTTACTTTAAAAGTAATATAAAAGATATTATGGACTATTTAAGTGATGGACCTAAACAAGCTAAGAGTAAAGTATAATTAATTCCTTTTAACAATATAACAAAAAAAAAAAAAACCATTTTTGCTCAACGGACTGAAAAATAGAAATATGAAAGGACAATTGATATTAATTAATGAATATGCTTCACTTTCACTAGAAGATACTTTTAAGTTATCTTGGAAAATTTTTGAAAATAGTGTACCTTCAGAAATCTTTTCTAAAACTATTTATTTAATGAATGAACTTCTTTATGTAATTTTTTTTTTTTTTTTTTTTTAAAAAAAAAAAGGGAACTCCATTAAAAATTATTAAAAATGGTGAATATGTTAGTTCTATTGCTATTAATAATTTCCTTGATAAAAATAAACCCTTATTATTCAATTATTCATTCATGGACATATTCATGAATCAGTTCGTAAATCTAAACAGTTTTTGATGAACAATAGTACAGAAGATAGAAACTCTATTTCAGTCAGTATTGGAAATGATTTAAAACCTAAAAAATTTAATATTGTTATTATTGATACCAATGATTTATCAAATACTAAAAGATATAATTAATAGATAAATTTAGATATTTATATATGTGTTCATAAAAACTATTTTTTTGTTGTGAACTCTATTATTCTAACAAATAAAAAAATTTAATAAAATTATTAGTTTTTTTTTTTATGTTATTATATGAGTAAAAGAATTTAATTAACTACTTTTTTTATTTTCTTCTAAATTTTATATTTCAAAATATTTAATTTTCTTTTAAAATCTTCATAATAAATTATATATTTGTATATTAATGTTTTTCAAAACCTTAATAGAAAAAAAATTTTTTTTCTTTATTCATTATTAAAACTATTCATAGATTGTTATATTTATTTATAAAATATCGAAAATTTATTGTATATATAGAATGTATAAAAGCAAAACAAAAAAAAAAAGAAAAAACTGATTCATGTACATTACATAGTGTAGTTATATAATAATACATTTAACTTTTTTTTTTTATTATTTTTATTATTCATAATAAATAAATTATATTTTTGGTTTAATTTTATTTTATTGTTATTTTATAAAATTTTAAAATATATTTTTTTATATTATTATATATAATCTTAATACAATAAGAATATACATAATAGAATATATTAATAAATTTGTACTCCCAATGAATAGATAAAAATTAATTTAAGATTTTTAATGAATGAAAATTATTATATTTAAAAAGGTTTATCTGTAAAATAAAATTAAAAATTATTATTATTATTATTATTATTATTATTATAATTATTATAATTATTATTATTATTAATAAAAGAATATTATATATAAATAGTAAATAGTAAAATCTGTTATATATAAAATAAGAAAAACAAAATAAAAATGAAAAATTAGATGCCATAATTTATAATTAATATATAAATAATAATAAATAATAATAAATATTAACATTAAATAATTAAAATGTGATTAAAATAATGAGCAATGCAATAAATTTCTAAATAATTAAATAATTAAAATCATTTTAATGTTTTAATTATTTAATTAATAAAAAAAAAAAAACATAATAAAGTTTAATTGTAATCATTATTACATTTATGGATTTATGGAGAATAATATTCCAATCATTAATATTTATCATTTATTAGACTATAATGTAATATATTTCAATTTAAAAATCATAAGAAATCAAAATGTTTTATTAAAATTAATAATGAAAATTAATAATAATAAAAAATTCAACAATAATCATAATATTTAAAATTATAATAATTAAATACCTATAAAAGTAATTAATGATGATGATAATAAAAATAATTAAAATATAATAATAATATTAATAATATTCATTATAATATTATATGATCATAATTAAATATATTTAAATTTTGTTAAGTATGAAATGATCATTTTAATTATTAATTATTATTATTAATTATTTTAATCATATAAATATTTTTGAATTTATAAATTTATCATATATTTTTTATTATATATTTATTATATTTCTATATATATAAAAGTACCGTTGATATTATAATATGAATAATTTAATAAAAAAAAAAAAAAAGGAAATTATTTTAATTAAACCATATTCATGGATACGACAATTTTTTTATTTTTTTATTTTAACATTTTTTTTTCAATTTTTAAAATTTCGTTTTTATATTTTATATTTTTTTAAAATATTATTAATTAAAGTTTATATATTAAATAATATTAAAAAAAAAAAAAAAAAAATAGGAAAAGAAAAATTGGAATTAAAAGATATTAATAATAAAAATAATAGATATATATTTATTTATATATTATATATAATTTATATATTTATATATGTACTATATACAATTATCAATAATATATTTTAATTTTTTTTTTATTTAAATTATTATTATTATTATTATTATTATTATTATTATTATTATTATGTAATATATATATATATATATATATATTTTTTTTTTTTAATATTATCTTTTAATTAATATAAAAGAATACCTCGTCTTACCTATATCATACACATGTTCTTCTAATATTAACCAATATATTAAATAATATAATTTTTTGTTTCAGCTTTTTTTTTTTTTTTTTTTTTAAAAAAAATTGTTTTAAATTAGTTTGTTTTATTTATATAATTTTTTTTATATAATAATTAATGATTAGTTAAAAAAAAAATTTATAATGAAGTCTATCAATAAATAATCTATTTTTATATAATGAATTAAATATAACATATCAAATATATATATATTTTATTATATATATATAATATGAAGAAATTTAACATTGTATTGAACAATATATATATAAAAAAAAGTAGAGAATTTTAAAAAAAAGCATTTTTTATTAAAATAATCAGTATATATATATATATATATTATTTAATTAGAAAATAAAATGACATGCAAATCAAATCATAATTATATAGTTTTAGTAATTACATAGGAAATAACAATATATAAATAAATGAATAAAAAAAAAAAAAAAAGAAAAGAAAAGAAAAGAGACCAAAAGAAAATATAAATAAAAAGTAATATTTTAAATTCATAATTTAAAAAAAAGAAAAAAAAATAAGTAAATAATTATCAGAAAATTACAGTTTGATAATAAACAAACAGACAAACAAACAAACAAACAAACGAAAAAAAAAAAAAAAAAAAAAAAAAAAAAAAAAAAAGCAAAATGATTGAAATGATAATAAATAAATTATCTAACGTGTTAGTAAATTTTATTAAACCAGAATCTAAATCAGATATCAGTGATACCAAAACTAATTCATATAATAATAAGATGAATGAAAGTAATATAAATGATATAAATAGTAGTACAGGTCGTTTTAGTCAATATCAAAAAAGTATGAATAGAAAATCCTTTAATAGTTTGGACTTTAGACCAAAAGACTTTTTAGACGTCATTAATAAAAAACATTCCCCTTCTTCTTCAATATCTTCGGTA
>JACVTC010000036.1:375000-397500 GCA_016946835.1 Neocallimastix lanati (nom. inval.)
TATATAAAGTTAATGTAACAAAACAAAAATAAAGTAAAATTTTTGAAGTTATTATAGTTTTATGATATGGATTGAAATCATTTTAAGCAAAAAATAAAATAAAATAAAATAAATAAAATAAAATAAAATAAAATAAATAGTAGAATATTAATATAAAGTACAGATTGAATAAAATAAAATAAAATAAAATAAATAGTAAAATATAAATATAAGTACAGATTGAATAAAATAAAATAAAATAAAATAAATAGTAAAATATAAATATAAGTACAGATTGAATAAAATAAAATAAAATAAAATAAATAAAATAAAATAAAATAAAATAAATAAAATAAAATAAAATAAAATAAAATAAATAGTAGAATATTAATATAAAGTACAGATTGAATAAAATAAAATAAAATAAAATAAATAGTAGAATATTAATATAAAGTACAGATTGAATAAAATAAAATAAAATAAATAGTAGAAATATTAATATAAAGTACAGATTGAATAAAATAAAATAAAATAAAATAAATAGTAGAATATTAATATAAAGTACAGATTGAATAAAATAGAATAAAATAAAATAAAATAAAATAAATAGTAAAATATAAATATAAGTACAGATTGAATAAAATAAAATAAAATAAAATAAAATAAAATAAAATAATTTGAGGGTTTAGAATAAATACCTGTGATTGTTAAATTTTCTGATTTAGTCACTTTAAAATGTAAAAAGACAATTTATTGTTAGGAAGTCTTTTATTTTCCAACTTTTCAAATGAATAAAAAGATCATAAAGATAATTTTCTTCTTCTTTTTTTTTCCTATATTTTCCAAACAAAATATAAAGGTCAGGTCATTAATGAAGTTAATCTTTATTATTTCATTAATAAAACTTTAAAAAAAAAATAATAATTAAAATGATTACTTAATTTATATAAAAAATTTAATAATTTTTTTTTTAATTTATTATTTTATTTTATATTTTATATTTCATATTTCATATTTATTTTTTATTTATTTATTATTTATTTTATTCAATTATTTTAATTTTTATTTATTTTTAATTTTATTTCAATTTTTTTTTATTTCTTATTTTTTTTTTACTATATTTTTATTAATACTAACATATATTAATAAATGTATGTTTATAGTATATGCTTTATCTCTATAAAAAAAAATAATTTTTTTTTTTAAAAATAAATATTTTTTTAATATTAGCATATATTAATAAATATTTGTTAATATGAAATGTTTTATCTTAAAAAATTAAAATAAAATTAAATAAAATTATTTTTTCGTTATTTAACATTTTTTCTTCGTATTTATTCTTCAATATCTTAAGTTAAAAGTGATTTAATAGTAAGTGATTTAATAATAATACATAATATTTAATATATATATTATGAATATATTGAATATATTTATGAAAATAATATTTTTAATTAAAAGTTTTTTAATTGTAATTTTAATTCCAATAATAATTAATATTCAAATTGTGTAACCATTTACCATAAAAAAAAAAAAGTTAATATTTTACCAAAAAAAAAAAAAAAAAAATTAATATATTAATGAATGGTAAATATACTATGTATTATATTATATATATTTGATTTTTTTTAGATAAGCTCGACTATTAACACTCAATAGTGTACAAAAAATTTTTAATATAAACCTTATTTATTATAAAATTTATTATTTATTAAAATAATAAAATAATTTGTAATAAAATGAAAAAATTTTTCTTTTTTGTTTACTTTTATTTATTAAAACACCTTTTGTAAATATAACTTCTTCTCGTTATATTTAAAAATAAAATTCCTTTTAAACTTATTTTAAAAAATCTTTCTCTTCACTCAAATAAAAAATATTAATTTTATCGTATTTATATAAATTTTTTTTTTTTTTTTTTTTTTTTTTTTTTTTTTAATTATTACTAAATGAGTATTAATTAATTTTTTTTTTTTTTTTTTTTTTTTTTTTTTTTTTTTTTTTTTTTTTTTATTATTATTATCATTTTATAACATCTTCTGTTTGTTTTCTTTTATTGGAAAAGGGCTTTTTAATAATTTAATATTATATTTTAAAGGCTAAATTAAATTAACTAATAACTATCTAATTAAAATAAAATAATATAAAATAAGATTCGGAAATATGTAATAGAAATTTTTATATTTCGTACGAAAAAATGAATTTTGTATTTTGATGAAAGGAATTTTAGTTTGAAAATCTAACAATTTTAATTATAATATTAATTTTTAATAATATTAATCTATATTATATCAGTAATATATGTTTTAACACTACATTAATTATTAATGGTTTTAATGAATTATTTGAATTTTTTTTTTTTTTTTTGAGATAGGAATAATTAAAATGTGTATAAAAATAATAATATTAATATTAATTTAATTAATACATTTAATTAACATATATAAAATTTAAAGGATTAAAAATAAAAATTATATATAAATAATGAAAATATAATGGAAAAAAAAAAATTTTTTTTTTTATTCTTAAAGATAATTTATGTTATTTTGATGTTAATGTGAATTAAAATTTTTCTGATGAAAATATATATATATATAAATGATGAGAAAAGTTAACATACCTGTAAAAAAAAAAAAAAAAAGAGTTTTATAATGTGTTTACATCCATGAAATTCTCTCTTGAATATAGAGAAATAAAATAGATACAGCTTTTTACTTTAATTATATTTTTTATATATAAAATTTTAATATCAAATTTTGATTCTATATTTTATATATATATATCCAAACAATCTACATATATTGATAATAAATGATAGAAAGAAATTTATCAATGAATTGACATTTTTTTTTTATTGTTAATTTTTTATTAAAGAATTATTTATATATATATATATGTTATTGAGATATTTTATTTTATAATCACATATGAATTTTAATTTATTTTTTTTTTTCTTTTTATTATAAATTATTTATTTTTTTAAAAATTATTTTTTTTTTTATTACAAACTATTTTTTTTTTATTATAAATTATTTTTTTTGAATATTAACAATATTCATTAATATAATAAAACTTTAAAAAATAAAATTCTATAACAAATAAAAATAAAAAAAAAATAATAAACTAATATTAATTATTTTCTAATTTGTCTGGTATCACTTTCATTATATATTTGTTCTTCAATATCTTCAATATAGTTACAAGTAGTTAAGTAATAAAAGATCTATTATTATTTTGTTTGTTTGAAAAAAAATATTAGTAATATTTTTTTTAATAATAATAATAAGTAAACAAAAAGATAATATAAAATATTCATTCAATTATTTACTATATATATATAATTAAAAGAAATATACAATTATTTAAATAATAATAAAATTCTATAAATTCTATAATTACCATAAGATCGAAGAAAATAATTTGTCCTATGACAGTAGTACACCCATTGTTGTATTTCTTTCATAATCAAATTGTTCTTTATATTTTCCTTCAATATCAATATTTGTATTTGTTTTTCTTGCAACCCATTTAACGTAATCATCGTTATACGTCATGTTTACTGAATAAATAAAGTATGCAACTTCAAATATGAAATAGATTATGAAAATAATCTTAAATGGCTTCATCAATGATATTTTATTCTTTTTATATTTATAAAAATGAAATATTAAATTAAATAATTGGTATAAAAAGGTTTAATAAATATCTATATCTATATATATATATATATTTAAATTATCAATATAAAAAGTTTAATATGTATATTATAATAAAAAAAAATTTTTTTTTTTTAAATTTACTTACTTTTATCTATTCCAAAAATTAATAATATAAGAGTAATAATAATACAAGCGTCCATTACATAGAAAACAAAACTCAAGGCACCGGCTACAACAGAAAAAAAAAGCAAACATTACGTTACTTAATCCTGAATTGATGAGACCAATTGCTATGACAATCTTTTATAAAAAAAATATTATTTTTGTTATAAATAAGACTTCTTTTATTTATTTATTTATTTAATTTATATATAAATATATATATATATATATATGTGTGTGTGTGTGTTTTTTATAAATACTTACTAAAGGCAAAACTGTATAGACCATGACTGAAGTTTTTGGCTTGCAACAGCAACAACATTCACCAATTACTGGGAAACATCTCTTGAAACCATTAGTATTTTAAATATTCATTTATTTTTTTTTTTTTTTATTTTTAGAATCAATGATTAATAGATCATTAAAAAAAAATAATACTTAAATTTAAATAATAAAGTTATTAAAAGATGATTATTATGTTAATGAAGACTTCATATATCTTTCTTCCTTTTTTCCTTTTTTTCTTTTTCTTCTTCTAATTCAACTTTGTTAAGTTTTTTTTTTGGGGGAAACAATTTGAATAATATAAATTCAATTATATATAAATTAAAAAATATTAATTTAATAATTTATTAAGAAAAAACTGTTTTGTTTTTGTAATTTTTTTTTTTTTTTAAAAAAATAACGGTTGAGACATCGATATTTATTTATTATTATAATATTAAATAATTATCAACTATACTGGGGATATAAATAATACAGACTCACATATACGTTAAGTATTCAATAAATACAGAAATGTATTTTCTTTATATATATATTACATCTTTAATAAATAAATTAAATAATGAAAAATATAAAAGAAAAGGCAATTCACAATACTAACAATAAGTAATGAATTTAAATTCATATAATATATTTTCATTTATTAATATTAATAATAATAATATTAATATTATTATATATAATGAAATTATTTAAAAATATAGGTTAAATTTTTATAAAACTACATAAAATATTGGAAAAAAAAAAAAAGTATAATTATTTAAGTAATAATTGTTTGTAATAATAAATATTATATTGATTAAAATTTTAATTAGTAATTTTAATACCAAAAAAGACTCTTTTTTAATCAAATTGTGTAACATGTTTCAAAAAAAAATTTTTTTAAAAAATTATATGAAAAATATCTCAATGGATAAAATTTTTAAAAAAGTATTTTAAATATTGAAAATTAAGCAATATTTAAATAATTAACACACTTATTAACATATATTTTTATTTATTTCTCTTAAAAATGTTTAAAAACCTAACTTTTAATTATGCATTAATTATATAATAATTTTTTATTTTACTACTTTAATGTATTACATCAAAAGAAATAATTAATATTATTGGAGATAATATATGAATTTAATATTAAGAATTAAATTTTATTTTTTATTTTTAGTTCCAATAAGAATCCTTTAGTTATTTATGTTAAACTGTATATACTAATATAAATACCTTGAGTTAACCTAATTGTTTCATAACAACTAAAAAAATGAAATTATTTCTTATTGTAATTTATAATTATATTTTTTATTCATAATAAATGACTATTGTAAATAATAATAGTAATTTTATAACATGAAAAATAACTTGTATCTTAGTTTTTATTTAGAGTGTTAACTATATATTGATTAATTATTAATATAGTTTTTTAATATTAAAAATAAAATAAAAGTAAAATAAATTTGGAAAAAAAAAAGCGCTTTATCAAGAAGCAAATAATAAAAATATAAAAAATAAAAAAAAAAATAAATAATTTAATATTATAAATCATAGATCCATATATCATAAATATTTAGAATTAGAAAAAAAGTTTATTATTTTAAATATATAAATATGATTATTATAATAATGATAATAATAATGTAAACGAATAATGAATAATAATAGGAAGAAGAATTTAGAGTAAAATTTATAATAATAATAATAAATAAATGAATAAATATTCATTAGAATACAAAAAATAATAAATAAATGAAAAAATATTCATTAGAATACAAAAAATAATAAATAAATGAATAAATATTCATTAGAATACAAAAAATAATAAATAAATGAATAAATATTCATTAGAATACAAAAAATAATAAATAAATGAATAAATATTCATTAGAATACAAAAAATAATAAATAAATGAATAATACAAAAATTTGAATTTAATATTACTATTTAAAATAATAATAAATAAGTATCTAATTTAATAATAATTGTTATTATAAAAATTTGAATTTAATATTACTCTATAAATATCTGTGTATATGTGTACTAATAGAGACTATTCTATGGAGCATTCTGATTGTATCCAACGATATTGTTTTAATGGTATATTCAAGTTTTTTTTTTTTTTTTTTTTTTTTTGTAAAATAATATGGTCATTGTTTTTAGTTATTTATAGTTTAAAATAAATATATTAATTAATTAATAATATTAAAATACGACAGTAATAATAATAAATAGATAATTGAAATTAAAATATAATGAAAAATGTATATTAAAATATATATACATATTTATTAAATAATTTTTTATAAAAATAAATTATATCTAAAAAACAAATAAACAAACAAACAAACAAAAAAAAAATAATTAGATTTAAAGTGCATTAAATTCTCCTTCGAACCAAGAAAAAAAAAATAATAAATAATAATAACAAATAAAAAAATAGAAATATTATAGAAGAGATGGAATTTTCATAAATGTGGAATTTTTAATATATTTTGTATTAGATAAAATATTAAAAAGTATTTTTTTTTTTTTTTAGACTAGGAAGAGAATACACTTCCAGTGCTTTATTAAATAGATTAAAATATTTTTATGTATTACATTTAATTATAAAAATAATTATATAATTAAAAGATTAAAAAAAAAAAAAAATAAAAATAAAAACATTAAATCAAAGAAAATTTAATGTAATAAAGAATAAAAATAAGTTCAAAAGTCAAAAAAAAATTCTGTGTGATGTAAACTACGAGTAGTAACATGATCACCAGTTAAATCTAAAATAATTAAACAAAGAAGTAACATCTTTCAAATAGATAGTGTGATATCCACTAAACTCTCCCCTGAACCACATGAAAGATCATCAAAAGTTGAATTACTTACTATAGGTTCTGTGTTCGGAACTGTACTGTTAGTTAATGTGTATTGATGAGAATTAACAGGACTTCTAACTGTACTATTCCTTTGCCATTTCGGTACGACTTCGGTACTCTTGGTAATGAAAGTATTTTTGCTAAAACTCTCAAAAAGTAACTCAAGAGAGCTACTGATGATTAGTATTGCATTAGCAAGGTATTCCGCAAGCCCCACAATATACGGAACAGTAGACCCCTGTGAACTTTTTAGGAGTTGTTTACTTAAATGTCTCTCTGTTCCCCAGTATGGAATTGTAGCTCATCTAAAGCTGAAATTCCCCCAAGAAGGAATGTATAAATATACCTGTTTATGAGATTTTCATATTCTAAAATATGAAAATTAAATAGTATATATAATAATAAAAATTATAACTTTTTTTGTTATAATCTGATTTGATGTTGATGTTAGACTAAATAATGAATTTTTTTTTTTTTTTTATTTTTATTTTTTTATTTATTTTTTTTTTTTTTATTTTTTATTATTTTTCGGTTTGTAGGCCAGTTTCAATTTTCATACTATTTCTTAAACTATCATGATTAATCTTTTCCAGACTATTCAATTTGTGTATTGTAAATGTTTTTTGAGCATCATTAAGCCCTTGGTTACAGCCCCTTTTTATTCGTTTATCAATAAATTAATAAATAAATAAATAAAATAGTGGTTATATTATATATTTATATATATATTTTAACCGGATTTTGATTTTAATATAATATTAATTGCTTTAATTTTTTTTTTTTTTTTTTTTTTTTTTTTTTTTTATATATATTTTAATATATTTATAACTCTATTTTATATCACTGGAATATATTCTTTAATACTTTATATATTAATCGTTTTAAGGATAAGTTTGAATTTTTTTTTAATATAATATAATATAATATAGTAAAATAATACATTTTCATTTAACTATTTAAAAAAATAATAATAAAAAAAAAAAAAAGAAAAAAAAAAAGTAATCATTGTTTTATTTATTATTAAATAAAAATAAATATAATCTCAATCTAGTTAAAACAATAAACTTAATATATATGTATATATGTATATATATATCATATATATATCAAATAAAAATAAAAATAATAATAATAATAATAATAATAATAATAATAATAATAATAATAATAATAATAATAATAATAATAATAATAATAATAATAATAATAATAATAATAATAAAAAAAAAAAAAAAAAAAAAAAAAAAAAAAAAAAAAAAAACAGTTAAATTTATATCAAGACACTTATTATTTTCATTCTATTTTTTTTTTTTTATATTCTATTTTTTTATTTTTTCTTTTATTTTTTTTTTATTTTTTTTTTTTTTTTTATTTTTTTTATTTTATTTTTATTTTATTTTTTTTTTTTTATTATCTTATTTTCCTTATTTTTAATTTTTTATTTTTTATTTTTTTTATTATTTTTATTATTGTTTATATATTATTAATTATTTCTTTATAATTAATATAAAAATTGTTTTGTTTTATATATATACATAATTATATATATATTAATTATTTCAAATATATTAGATTATTATTAATATTAATAATATTCGATATTAATATATTATTATTACTATTACTATATAACTTTTTTTTTTTTTTTTTTTTTATTATTTTAATGGATTAGTATATGAGTATATGTCAGGTATGATAAAAATAAAATTATATAAAAAATATTCAAATATATATATATATAATTATTAAAAGAATTTTTTTTTTTTTTTTTTTTTTTTGTCTTTTCTCCTTGATCAAAAAGAAAAATCATCATTTTAAAATAAAAAATAATAAATATAAAATTAAATATAAATATAAATATATAATTTGATATAAATATAAAATAAAAAAAAAAAAAAAAAAAAATAAAATATAATTAATAAAATAAAATCAAAATTGAATAACCAATAATTTAAATTCAATTTATTATTTATTCATAATTAAATTATTTTATTTTATTTTATTTTATTTTATTTTTATACTTTATTTTTATTATATAATATTATATTATATTATATTATATTTTATTATAATAAATTATTATATTATATTAAAATATTCTTTCCCTTAAATAATTTTATTAATATATTTTTATTTTTCAAATGATCATCTTCCTTTCTCATTCATCTTTCTTTCTTATTCTTTTCTCTCTTAATTTTCCTTTATATATTTAATTAATTTTTTTGACTATTACATTATCTCTTAAATATATATATATAATATATATATTTTTTTCCTTCTTTTCCTTAAATATTTCTTTTCCTTAAAATATACTGGAATAACGTTTATTTTGAGTGGTTCTAAGTTTTGGAAATTCAGATATTAAATATTGAAATCCAGGTATTTCTTTAATTTGTTGATAATGACTATATCTTGATACTGGCATATAATTAAGATCCATTTCATCCATATTTCTATAAACAACTGGATTTCTTGGTCTTGGTCTAGGTCTTGGTCTTGGAATAATGGATTGGATAGTATCTTTATTTTCTGAATTATCATTACTTTGAGAAACATCTTTTCCTTTTGCAGTTGAATTACTAGTATTAGATGAACTTGATGTTGGTGAACTACTTTTAGACGTAATATCAATGAGATTAGAATTGGTATTATTAGTATTATTGGTATTTTTACTATCCATTGTTTTATTTGGTATATTAGAGTTAATATTATTGGGTATTTTTTCTAATTCAGTGGTAGTACTTGATGAACTATTAGGATTATTAATATCATTTTTTAAATTAATGGATGAGGATGTAGGAGTAGATAATAAATTATTTAATGAGTCTTGACTTTCAATTCTTGAAGTATTATGGCAAGAAAGTTTTGGGGTTGGAGCATTAGATGAAGAAGGTGAAGAAGTAGATGAAATATGTAACTTTTGATCATTCGAATATTGTTGTTGTGATTGTTCTAACTGTGATGGTGATTGATTTTTTTCTTTTTTAATACTTTCATTAGAGGAAATTGAAGGATTAGCAGTTGATTTGCATAATGTAGCAGTAGTTGTAGTAGATGAAGTTGATTCAGAAAGATCTTTACTATTTTTAGAATCGGTTGCTTTTACTTTTGGAGTGGTTGAAGAAACTTCTTTAGCCGATGGTTTAATAGTTGCAATAGTAGAAGTATCATGATCATTTCTATTAATACGTTCAATTTCTGTAGCAGATAAATTAGAATAAAGGGAATTTCTATTTCTTAAAAGTTCAGTTGTTCTCATCTTTGAAAGTTGTGGTCTTCCAAAACTGGAATAATAATCAGGATTATAATAGTTATTTTCTATTTTTCCATACATTGATCTTCTTTGTAGTTGCATATTATTGACATTATTATTATTGTAGGAGAGACTTTGTTCATAATATGACTGTCCTTGAGGAGGCTGACCGTAAAAACCGGGTGGATATTGACGTCTACCTAAGCTACCAAAAATCTTTGGAATAGATGGTGCGACATTTCTTCCTTCAAATTGAATAGTTTTTCCTTCAATGGGTTGATTTGTATTTTCAAATGTACCTTTACGTTTACTAATATTAGAATTTATATTAGAAAGTGGGTTATTCATGCTACCAGTAATTTCTAAAAAGGTTAACAATACAGGACAATTATAGAGAAGAGGATGAAGAGAGACAAAACTCATTAAGGAAGAAAAGGCAAATGCTCTATTTTTAATGGTATCAGAGTCAAAACGATCAAAGAATGTTTTCTTCGGAAATTCTGGCCAATCATTTATAGTATCCTTATATTTTTTATGAATTTCTTTATAGAAAGATCTAAATTGACGATAACGTTTATGAACGGTAAAAGTACATATATTATCATTTCTGTACATTGGAAGATTGGGTCTTAAAAGTTTTACAGTAATTGTGTAAAGGGTATGAGCTGAGAACATTCTTTCCATCATAGTTCTAGTCTGAACTATAACCGGATCAGTAATATACATATAAACACCATATCTATAGTATGGTAGGGGTATTTGTTTAATAGTAGGATAATTATTTGAATCTCTTATACCTTCAGGCATGGAAGCAATTTCTATTGGATGTCTTGATTCATTTTCATTAAAACGACTAAGAGTGCTTGCTGTTTCTTCATCCCAGTTACGTTTAATTCCAACAAAATTACTGAACGCTTCATAATTATTGGTATTACCTATTCTTTGAATACCTTGATTTGGAGCATTACTTTTATTATCACCATAAACAGATCCTGTAATAGTTGTTCTATCGGCTGTATATTCAGATTTAGTTTCATTATCATTTAAATGATTAACATTAGAATTAGTAATGGTTGGGGTTAAACTGTCTGAAGAAAGATTAGTTTCAATTGTAGAGGATGATAAATTTTTCTTTAATACTTTTCTATTAATATCTTCTCTTTTAGTTTCGGTATCAGATTCTGTCTTATCATTAGTGATGCTATTATTATTATTATTTAAAGTAGTTTTTGTTGTTTTGTCGTTAGAGACCATTGCTGATTCATTCTTTAAAGGTTCAAGTGGTTTCACATTTAATCTATTATGAATGTCAAAAATATCATTATAGGTTTCTCCACCAGTGGTATATGAAGATAAAATATTATCTGATTCAGAAACAACACTTTCTTCTTCTTCCTCATCATAATCATAAATAGAAGATCTTCCATCTACACTAGAAGCAGTAGGTCCATGATATTCACTGTAATAACTATCAGGATAAACACCATAAACACCAGGTTTATCTAAGTAAATATTATAAATATTTAATTAAAAATTATTAATAAAATACCAAATTAAATAGTTTATATAACGATTTAATAAAAACATATATCATATTAATAAAATAATAAATTAAATAATATATATAATGATTTAATAAAAATATATATAACAGCGTATTAATAAAATAATAAAATAAATAATGTAAATATAAAATATAAATATAAATAATAAATATAAAATATAATTTTAAAATATAATTATATTTCATAATTATAAAACATAAATATAGTATATTTTTTTTTTAATCTAAAAAAAAAAAATAATAATAATAATTAAATAAAATAAAATAAAACGAAATGAAATGAAATTGAATAAAATCTAATAAAATAAAAATTAAAGGTAAATCATATTAATAAAATAATAATAAATACCATTTTTTGAATTATTTTGAACATCTAAATCAAAGGACTCATCATATTTCTTTGCTTCATCTAAATCAATACCTGCACTACTTTCTGAAAGATTACTTGCAGAATAATTAATGGAATGATCATTTTGATAAAATTTACTTTTACCATATAAACTTGATCTTTTCGTACTGGCACTTAATAAACTACTATTTCTAGAGAGTATTCCACTTGATTTTTTTCCTATATATGGTTTTAAATAGCCCGAGTTTGATGATTTCTTTCTTAATGGAGAGGTGATACTATTAATTGATTTATCGGCATCAGTAGTACTAGAAATTGTTGTCATTTCATCTTCACTTTGATCATGAAGATTTGAATGATAATTTTGTTGTTTAGAACTTTTTCTATGACCCTTCAGAGAATATCTACTACGACGACGAGTGTTATGTCTTTTAGGATTCTTTTGATATTTTCTAATGGATGAACGTTTTGAGGCGGTAGATCGAATAGAATTGGTTCTCTTTATTTTTCCTCCCAAGGAAAGAATATGATCTTTGGCCATTAATAAAACCTTAAATAATTGATTAGAATTATCTACAGTAGCCGTTTCTATATTGTTTTGAATATTATTTTCTGATTTACCACTGGAACCTCCGTGTCCTGGTCTAACAGAATTAAGACCCATTGGATTATTTAATTGGGGCTGTTTCTTATTACTATTACTAATATTAGAAAAGGAATTATTACTATTATTATTATTTGAAGTAATTTTTTTAAATGAATTTGATGAAAGGGGCGGTGAAAATGTTGATGAATGCTCATTAACCATTGCTTGTGAAAATGTACGACTTCTATGATTAAGTTGGCTTCTTCTTTTCCTTGAAGCATCACCAGTCATATTTAATAATAATGAAGTATTATAATCCTCAAAAGTGGTATCCGTAATTTGATAATTTTCTTTAGCTTCGGTTTTAAATTCATTATTGGAAAATAATGGTATATCATTAATATCATGATTAAAATCAAAGTTTGTATTTAAATTTGGTTTAAATCTAGAATAAGAAATTGTAGTTCTTCTCTTTACAATAGAATTATTATCCTTTTTCACCTTTAAATTATTAGTACTAACATAATGATGAAGCTTCAATTGCATGATGGCTGCAGTACTATCATCCATAGTACTGGAGTCATCAGAATCCGATGGGTCATGATTGACTTTATTATTTGCTACATGACCATAATCTTCATTTGACGTTGGCGGTTTTCTATAATACCATATACGATCTTTTAAAGGTTCATTTTCTAATTTGAAATCTTTAGAAGAATTAACACTATATTCGGATTGTGTTTCTGTTTGAGTTTCGGTACCATATTCATTATCAGTATATATTGAGGAAAGAGCATCATTTTCACTTATAGTACTTTCAGGTGCTTTTGGATTTAATTTTCTTTTAAATAATAACAGTTCATTAACATCTTTACTATTTTCCTCAGTTGCACTTTCATCTTCACTATCTAGTATAAATCTTCTACTAAGTTCTGCTGATAATTCTTCTGCTATATTATTACTAAAAGGATTAGTATATGAAATTTTATTGTTATCATGATCTTGACTATCATCTAAAAATGAATTCATAGACAATGATGATCTTTTACTTTGAAAAGTGTTACTATCTTTTATCATTTCATTTAAAAGTTGACTTTCTGGGTTATATATAACCGAAGGTGAACCCAAGCTATTTTTTATACTTGTAAAAGTACCTTCCCGAGCGTTATTATTTTCAGTTTTCTCCATTATTAAATTGAAAATAAAATTAAAATAAAAATAAAAATTGAAAAAAAAAAAAAAATTATAATTTTACTTTTGTATGTGATAAATTTGTAGTTTTTTTTTTTTTTTTTTTTTTTTTTATTTTTTTGGTATGTGTGTTACGTATTGGTCTACAAATAAAATATTATTTTAAAAGAAAATTATAATTTTTTAAAAAAAAAAGTTTTTATTTTCCTTTGAAGAATTTCTATATATATAATTATATATCTATAATCAATTCTATTGCACGAAACGACGACAATAATATAAAGCTTTATTTTTTATTTTTTTTTTTTTTTAAAAAAAAAAAAATAAAAATAAAATAAAATACAATTAAAATTGAAAAATATCTAAATTTAAATATATAAAAAAATACTTTTTTATTAAAGTTAATACTCTTTTATATTAATTAATATAGATATTATTATTTTTTTTTATTATTATGTTTTTTTTTTATTTTTTTTTAAAAGTATATAACTATTTTATGATGGGAACTATTTATTATTATTATTATTATTATTATTATTTTAATATTTAATACATATAACAAGAATTTAGTTTTCTTTCTTAATTTAAGAACCTAAATATAAATTTTAAAATAAAAAGGTTTAAAAGATTAGTTCTAATAAAATCTTATACTAATAATAATCTATCACTCTTCTTTATTATTTTTATTTTCATCATTTAGAAAAAAAAATAAAATAATAAAAAATATTTATAATAGTAATAAAAAAAATACAAAACAATTTTCTTTTTCTTTAAAAATATGAGAATAATATACTACATGTATATTTTTTAATATTTTTTTTTAATATTTTTTTTTTTTTTTTGAATTGTTCCTGTTATTATTTAGATTATTATTTACTTTTATTTTTTTGTTTTAAGTTTTATTTTAATAATCTTAATTTCCATATTTTTTATTATTAAAATATGATGTCAACGATTTTTTTTTTTTTTTTTTTTTTTTTTTTTTTTTTTTTGAATTTGAATTTGAATTTGAATTTGTTTATTAATTTTATTCTTTTATTATATCTATTGCTCTTTTTCTTTTCTTTTATATATATAACAAAAATAAGATTTCCTTTTTTCTTTTTATTAATAAAGATTAAAATATAATATAAAGGTTAACTTTTTAATGATATGTTTAATATATATAATATACAATGTAAAATATAATTTTTGATTTTAAATAATAATAATATTACTTTAAAAAATAAAAATCAAAAAAAAAAAAAAAAAAAAAAAAAAAATAAAAATAAAAAAGAGGAATTTAATTTATTGAGATAGTTCCTTTTTTTCTTCACCCTTTCCAAAGAATATTTAACAATTATTTAATTATTATTTTTCTTTTTAAAAAAAATAATATTATTAAATAATTTATTAAATTTTCTTTTGCTTTTTTTTTTTTTTATCTATCTTCTTTTTTTTTTCAATTCCTCTTTTTTTTCAAAATTATAGAACTAAATAATAATTAATAATAAAAAAAAAAAATAAAAATAAAAACAAAGTAAAGAAAAAATAAAAAAAAAAATGGAAAAGGTATAAACGAAAAAAAAAAATTAATTATATTAATGAATACTATATAATATATAAATGATTATATAATATTATACTCTATTATATTGAATAATATAATTGTAAATATATTATTATACTGAATAATAATTCGATTCTATTATTTATTTACTTCTATAACAAAACCTAAATAGGATACAAAAAATTATTAAAATTTTATAATATATGTTGAAATATATTATAATCGACTATTATACAATATATCTAGTTAATTGTTTGAATTTGTGATATATTAAGATATATTAAGATATTATTATTTTAATAATTAATTATTTGTAAATATATTATTAACTAAAGTTCAAAATATGAAATTTTAATTTTTCTTTAATTCTATTGGATAAAATAAATAATATTTAAAAAGAATTTCTATATAATATTATTTTAAATAGTTTCATATATATTATCAATTAATTATTTATATATTATTTAATATTATTTTGTTAGGCTTATTGTGATACCTTGAATAATCTTTTTATTCCATAATATAAAAACATAACTTTAATTTCTATTAATTTAATATATTTTAAAAAATTTTATATAAAAAAGGAAATATAACGTAATAATTTACGTATAATAATAGTATATTTCATTATATATATTAATATAAAATAATATATTCTTTTATATATTGTAGAATAGTAATGACTTTTTCATAAAGTTTTTAAATAATAAAAAATTTAAAAAAATTACAAAAAAAAAAAAAATAATAAAATTATACCTAAACTAAAAAAACACAAATAATAATATTAATAAACTTAATAATAAATAATTTCACTTTTTAAATCAGTGATTTATGATATTTATGTCTTAAATTGAAAAATATAAAAATAAATTATTGAATCTTATAATGACTGATGTATTAATTTTTCAATTTTTCTTTTTAAATATGTTTAATTTCATTTCTCATTGACCTCTTAAATAAATATTTATTTATATTTTTTTTTTAATTTCATTATTTGATATATTGTTGTTTTGTCATTACTTTTTTTTTTTTTTTTAATTTTTATTGTTATTTATATTTATATTTTTTTTTTGAAAATTGTTACTATTACTATTTAAATATACTATTTTGATATCTTATATTTATTTTTCTCATTATTTTTTTTATAAATATTAAATGAATTGTTTTTAATTTTTTTCTTTTTAAAAAAAAAATAAATATGTAAATAAAAATAATTACCTTTTTTTAAAAAAAAAATATAACATATACCAATAATACTATTTCTTTATGAAATTAAAAAAAATATTATTGATATATATATATATTTATAAATAGGAACTTTTGCTTTTTGTCGTTATTAATGTTTTTTTTTTTTTTTTTTTTTTTTTTGTACACCTTTTATTTTTTGTCTTTTTGCTTTTATTTTTTCCTTTTGAATATTTATTCCCGTTTAAAAGTATTATTGATTAATATTTCTTTTATATGTTTGTTAAACACTGGTTATTATATATACAAAATTATTAATTGTTATTTTATTATTATTATTATAAATAATTTACAAAATATATATAATTTAAACTTAATTAAAATAAATTATTAAAATAAATATTTAATAATAAGTTAATAATAATAAAAAAAAATTAAATATATTATTATAATAATAATAATAATTTTTATTTTATTATTTTTTTTTTTTTTTTTTTTTTTTTTTTGATAATTATTTTATTTTTATAATTAATTTATTTTAAAATTTAAAAAAAAAAAAAAAAAAAAAAAAAAAAAAAAAAA
Source organism: Neocallimastix lanati (nom. inval.) (assembly GCA_016946835.1). Taxonomy (NCBI): domain Eukaryota; kingdom Fungi; phylum Neocallimastigomycota; class Neocallimastigomycetes; order Neocallimastigales; family Neocallimastigaceae; genus Neocallimastix; species Neocallimastix lanati (nom. inval.). The sequence goes on from JACVTC010000036.1 coordinate 392,204, forward strand.
TTAAAATATTGTACTTGTTTTATTTTTATATAGTACATTATTCAATAATAATAACTTATAGAATATCCTTTAATATTATTAACATATTTTATTTGTTTTATTAGTATTACCAATTAATTGATAGACCTTTCAATATAGTTTTTTTTTATATTGTTTATTATTCTTTAAACATCTATAATAATAATAAAAAAAATTATTATTATTATTATTATTATTATTATTATTATTATTATTATTATTATTATTATTATTATTATTTTATTCCACTCTATTAATAAACTTTAAAATTCAATAATTTTTTTTATTGAATATATTAATATATGATAAAATATATTAAAATAAAATGAATATATTAAATTGAAATTTTAAAATTTATATTAAAAAATAATTGATAAATAAATAATACTAATGAAAATAATAAATAATAATGAAAATAATAATTAGTAATAATGAAAATAATAATTAATAGATAAATAATAATAGATAATAGATAAATAATAATAGATAATAGATATATAATAATAATTAACATACAAATATTAGTAAATACAAATGAAAATAATATTGATGAATAGTAATTAATAATAAATAATGAATAAAAATGAAATAATTCAAATTTCATTTAATAAGAAGTTATTGGACCATGATGACCATTAATTAAATAAAATAAGTAAATAAATGAATAAATAATAAAATAGAAGGATTGTTTAACCATCATATTCCATAGAAATATTTGTCCAAAAAATAACAATATATGAATAAAAATAAAGCTTTATATTTAAATTAGGAATATAGAATAGAATATTTTTAAAGTAATAATGGTTATAATGACTAAAATAATAAAATTGATATATTTATAAAATTTATGATTATCTTTTTTATTATAATTTTTTTAAATAATATTGAAGTTTATAAATAATTGTTTACTTTTTAAAAAAAACTTATAAACAGATTATGTAATGATTAGACTAGTAGGAAGAAGCAAATTAGGTCCTTATTTTTATGGACCATTCAAAGTAGTTAATAAACAAAAATTCAATACTTTACATTTATTATATATATTATAATTATTAGTATTATTATTTGTTAATTAAAAAAATGTCCCTTTTTATAAACTTATTTAAATTAAAAAAAAAAATCTATGATTAGAGTTTATGAAGTATATATATAATATTTATTTATTTAGTGATTGTTTTATTTATTTAAATAAAATAAAAAATTTAAAGTTAAAAAGGAATATTTTAACAATAACACTGTTTTAATCTTTTTTTTTTATTTTATTTTTTATTTTTTTTTTTTTTTTAATTAAAATCTTTCTCTTTCTATTCACATACATATTTAATTAAAAAAAAAAAAAATAAAATAAAAATTAGTAAATATAAAAATAAGTAAACTCAATAAGGAATGAGTCCAAAATTAAGAATAAATGAAATAAATATGCATATATATAAATAATATATGTTTTTATATTAAAATATTTATTTAGTATAAATAAAATAAATAAATAAAACAGGTTTTTTTTTTTCATTTTATTTATTATTATTTTTTTAATATATCAATAATATTAAATATTTTTAAATAAAAAAAATTATCCTTTTTTAGAATTTATTTCAGTAGACAGGCAATGCAATCCTTCATTGTAAAGTTCTATAGAATTAATTTTTTCTTTTTATGATGTCCAGTACTCATTCTTATAGTTAATGTTCTAAACTTTTTCATAAATGGAAATATATATATATATATTTTTACTATTATAAAGATGGAGTTTTGATAAAGAACTAGTAAAATATTCATTAAAAGCCTCTTTATATATACAAATCTAAATCAAATAGTATATTATTGATCCTTATAAAAAAAATATATATGTATGATTCTAATATGATTTTTATATATATAACATCATTAGAGGATAGTTTAATACTTCAAGATAGAAAATCTTAGTTGAATAGGTTAATGGTGGTATTAATAAAAGTGAATTTTTCATTTACTATAAAAGTAACCTGAATTTTTTTAATCGACTGGCTAAATACACAACAAGATGATTGCCATAAATAGATATTTTAAATTTGAGTTGACACTACAACCCAATAAGGAAAGTGACATTCCAAAGAAATAAACTATAAAAAAAATAAAAAACTTTTTTTTTTTTTAATTTATCAATTAATTTATTCCATTCCTTTTTTATTATTATTTATTATATTATCATTTATTATTTATTATTTATTATTTATTATTTATTATTTATTATTTATTACTTAATTATTTATTATTTATTATTTATTATTTATTATTCAATTATTTATTATTCAATTATTTATTTATTATTAATTTTACTATAACCACTCAAATTTCTATAAAAGTTAATTATGTAATAATGAGCAAAAAAAAAAAAAAATTTTTATATAATAAAATAATTATTATAATTAAAAAGAAAAACACTATCAAACAAACTTTCACTCATTTTAATTTATCTTTATTAAATAGAATAATATTGATATATTAAAGAAATTAGGACATACTTTTTGTCGTTGGCTAATCTATGGGATTACCAAAAAGGATGCTGCCAAAAATATTTAAAAAAAAGTAAAACATAAATAAAATATATATTTATTTATTTTATTAATTTTTTTGGAGTTTTAAAAAAAAATTAAAAAAAAAACATCTATATATATAATAAAATGAATGAATGAATAATTATTAAACAATAATGCAAAACATAGAACGAACAATTCTAAATTTAATATCGAAAAATGAAAAAAAAAAAAAAAAAAAAATGAATTAATCTATATAGAAAAATTTTAATAATAATAATAATTAAAAAAAAAAAATTAAAATGAAATAAATTAAATAATTTAATGCCATGCCATTCATTTCCTCTTCATTAACTAATAACTCATAAATAAATTTTTATTTATTTAAAGCAAAAAAAAAAATAAAATTAAATAAAATTAAAAATATAATTAAATATCTATTTAAATAATTAATCATTAATATAATTATTAATATAATTAATAGGTTAATATAAATATATAATAAATAATTAATATATTAAAAATTTTAGACCGTTTTTTATTTATTTTTTTTTTTTATTTATCTATTTATTTATCAATTTAAGTATTAAATTAAATTTCAACAAATTTTAAATTATATTATATAAATCTAAATCTAACCTTTTTAATATATGCCTATTAACCATTGGCTAAATTTTTCTGAAATAAATTAAAAAATAAAGTTTTAAAAAAAAAACATGTTGGATACATTATTATAAAAAAAAAAAGATAATTAATTAAAAAAAAAAGAATTTATTAATTAAACATAAATAATTAAATTAAATAAATATATATAGTTATAAATGAAAAAGTAAATAAATTATAAATAAATAATTTCAATTAGTTATATATATATTTATAAATGAATAAAATAATAATTTAATTCATCACTAAATTAATTAATATATTTAAATGAATGAAATAAATAAATATATATAATATTCCTATTGATATAAATGAATAAAATAAATAAATAAAATTAAATTAATATGTATATATATATATATATTAAATTTATTCTATATAAATAAAGCAACTTTATTATTTAAAAAAAGAATAATAGTTAAATAGTTTAATTGGAAGAATAATTTAAAAACTTTTTTATTATTAAAAAAAAAAAAAAAAAGAAAATTTTAAAGTTTAATATCAATCATAGGAATTAATAATAATCATAATAGTTCATATATAGTAACCTTAAAAATTTTATTAAATCACATAAATGATTAAAATCATTTTATATTTAAAATATTAAAATATTAAAACATTTATCATTTAATTATTTATTATTTGTTTATTAGTAATTATTAATAAGTATTATTAATTATTTTTTTTACTTTATTTAATATTTTTTATTATTAACAAAAGGTTTTTTTATTAATAATTAATATTTATATTTTTAATGTTTTTCATCAATTAATTATTTTTTTTTGATACTATTAATATTATCTCTATCAATTTTATATAATATTTTTATATACAGTGTCCTGTTCCTCTGGGATGGTAAGGACGCCACCTATAGTTGGCTCTGCTTTCCCTCGAGGATCGCGTAGGGTGCTTCTATATGGAGTTTCTTTGCTTATGGGGAGTTGAGAGCGTCGACGCCGTATCGGTATGGCAGTTAATCATACACCCATATTACTATATGGGGAAGACCAAAGTCTTCAGTCATAAAAAAAAAAAAAAATTTATTTAATTCATTTCTATTTGTTTAATTATTGATATATTTACTTATTTATTAATTATATATTTATTTAGCAATTTATTTATATATTTATTTATTTCTTATAGAATTATCTAAAAATTGGCTTTTTTATTTATTCAATTTTTCTTTTCCTTTTTTAACCATTTTTAAATTAAAAAAACGAAAACTTTAATTTTTATTAAAACAATCAAAATTACCAAATTCTTTTTTCTATACAATTGACAGCTATATATTCCTATTAAAATATAATATATTTTGCATATATTAAAACAAAATAATGGTATATAACTATTTTTCAAAAATTTAAAAATTTAATAGAATTCATATCAACTTTAATATATTTAAAATATATTCCAAATATATTCATTTAATATATTTAGGAATTGGATAAAAAAAAAAAAAAAAAAAAAAAACCCGAATAAAAATAATCAAAATGAAGATATTTAAATAATTAAAACAAATAAATAAATAAATATGTGTATATATAAAATAAATTAAAATATATAATTGATTCTTCTTTATAAAATTATAGAAAATAGAAATATTTGAAGGAGTTCTAAAAAAAAAAAATAGAAATAAAATAAATAAATGAAAGAAAAAATGGATGTAAACTTTTTTTTCATTGTTTATCTAGTTAATATTAAAACTGAATTTAAAAAGCAAAAATAATGAAAAAAAAAAATAAAAAAAAATAGTTTTAAATATAAAATAAAATTAATATTAAAAAAGAATTAAGATCAAAAAATACAAAGTAGAATAAATTTATTTATTTTTTTTTTTTTTGTATTTTTTTAAAATAAATTTATTCTACTTATAATGATTCATTATTAATGATATTATAAAGGTTTCATTGGTAATTATTAATATTAATATATAATCATATATATATATATAAAAGGATTAGTAAATATATATAAATATATGAATTTTCTTTGTTAATTGCAAAACTATTAATATTAATAATAAATCAATAAATAAATAATACTCATGAAAACTAGATTAACTATTAATAATAATTAATAATTAATAATTAATAATAATAAAAA
>JACVTC010000036.1:402500-427500 GCA_016946835.1 Neocallimastix lanati (nom. inval.)
ATCATCATTAACAGCATCATCAATATCGTAAGTATCAAATCTTTCCTTTAAATATAATGACCAATTAATATTTGGATATTTTTCAGTTAATGATTTAATAGTGTTTTCATTGTAAGTTGCACTTGGATCCTGCATATCTTGACTAACATTTAATAATATTATAAAAATATTAAATTAATATAAAATAATAAGAATATACATGTATATATTATATAAATATAAAATAATAAAATTTAAATAAAAATATTAATATTTATACTAATATTAATATTAATACTAATATTAATATTAATACTAATACTAATACTACTACTACTACTACTACTACTAATAATAATAATAATAATAATAATAATAATAATAATAAATATGAAGGAGCAAAGTGCCATAATACAATCAAATTCTATTAAAAAAAAAAAAAAAAAAAAAAAAAACTTACGATGGTACTGTAACCTTTGCTAATTCTTTTTCAAATTCAACAATCATTTCTGCAGTAGCATCAAAGTTTCTTTCCTTATTATGATGTGCAGCAGGAATGAAACTTTGATCAAAAACAATAGATAACATATTTTTAATAGTTTCTTTATAAGTAGCAAGAATTTCTTCTTCTTCATAATATTCCTTACTTGGTAAACCTAAACCAGATTGACCAACATAAATAACATTAAGATCTGGATTCTTTTGATCAGCAGCAACAGCCATATTGAAGAAAGCAGAAGATCCATAATTATGAAGTTTAACCAATAACTTAGTTAATGAATCAACATTAGTGTAATCAGCATCATCATCATTAATATTTAATTTTGTAAGTAAATCCGTTAATGGTTTTTTACCCTTTTCTTCAATTTTATCAGTATCTATACAAGTACTATAAATATCCTTTAATTGTTGGAAAATCTTTTTGTCATAATTTTTATTTTCTTTATTTAATTTATCATTTTCATTATAGTCACTTTCAAGGGCATTACGTAAAATATTCTTTAATATTTTATGTAAAATTATTAATTTATAAATTAAAAAAAATATATATATACATTCAAAATAAATTATTATAATAAAGCAAGATAAAATTAAAGTAATAATAATAATAATAGTAATAATAATAATAATAATAATAATAATAATAATAAATAAATAAATAAATAAATAAATAAATAAATAATTATTTAAAATAAAAAAAAAAAAAGAATTTTTCATTAGAATATTTAATAAAAATTTAACTTTTATTATTATTATTATTATTATTATTATTATTATTATTATTATTATTATGTAATACTTCAACTTACAATATTTTTCTTGAATATGCTGTCAAATGTAGAAATTCTAGTTTTATCATCTGGAATAACATTTTCATTCTTTAATAATATATAAAATGTATTTAAACAAAAATTTAAAATTTTAAATATTAATAACTTAGCAAGTACTTGACTATAAAAATATAATTTTTGGATAATTATATATATGTATATATATTAATAATAAATCATTATTTTTACCATCCAGTTACCACAAGTAAATTGATAGAAATCATTACATGGATCAGCTTCAGCATCCATACTACTTAAAATTCTAGCTGATGTAATTATACATTCTGGTCTTAAGCAAATTTTCTATATATTATAAGAATATTTTTTATAATTAATTTCCTATTTATTCTATTGAGAATTATAATTTTTGAAATTTTTTAAATAAATTTAAAATTTTTACATCTTCATCTTTGTCTTTGGAATCATCTTTTGATTTTGGTGATATTACTATAATAATGATTTTAATATATTATTATATAGTTAATAATAATAATAATAATAATAATAAAAAAAAAAGTATATAAGTTTTTTTTTTTTTTTTTTTTTTTTTTTTATTTTTATTCTATTAATTAAATTTTATTATTTTATATGTTCATAAAAAAAAATAAAATAAGAAAATTAAAAAAAAAAAAAGAAAAAAAAGAAAACAATATAGAAGAATAAATTTTAAAAATTTTTATTTAAGAAAAAAACTTTTAATACAAACATACCTCCAAATATAATAATAAATATAGATAAGAATAATATAATCACTAATAAAATAAATTCAATAGTTGTAATACTCCTTCTATGTCTACGATTAACATTTTGAGCTGGAGATTGGGTACGTGGATTTGAACTTGTAAGTGTTTCATCTACTTCATTAGTTGGTGCTGGTTGTTCATTTGGAATAAGTGGTTCTTGTTCCGCTGCAGCAATATTAATATCGCTATTATCCATTTTAATGAATATTTTATTTTTTTTTTTACTTTGTTCAATTATTTATATATATAATATTGTTATTATTTCTTTCTTATTTTTTTTCCCCTTTTAATAATTTCTATTTAGTAAAATAAAATTAAAATAATAAATTAAAAGATTTTATGATTTTTTAATTTATTAAATTATTTTATTAAAATTATTCTTTGTTTATTTTTTTATTAATATTATTATTAATATTTTATTAATAAAAAATTAAATATGATATATATTATAATTTTAAAATATATATATACTAATAATAATAGTAATAATAATAAAAAAAAAAAAAAAAAAAAAATTCAATTTTTAATTTCTTTATATTAGTTGAATTATAATGGAACTATAACAAATTTCAAAAAAATTTCAAAAATATTAAATGATAAAAATTTATTAAAATTTTTTAAATTATTAAAAAAAATTTTTTTATTAAAAATAAATTAATGTACATTTATTAATTATATATTGTGATATAACTCGATTCTAATTTCCACTTTTTGGGAGAAGCGATTATATTCTTTTTAATATTTATTTTTATTTATTTAGTAATAATAATTAGTTAATTAACAACTTAACAATTACATAATATAAAATAATTTACATTTATACTAATTTATAATAAAGTTTTCATATAATAAAATATAAAGTTTAATAAAATATATATACATAATTAAATGTTATAAAATATAATAAATATTAGAAATAAAATAAAAGTTATTTAATATAATAAATTATTAATAATACACAATGAATTTCATATTTTTATGTTATCATTAATTTCCTAAATTCTAATGATATTTTCACTAGCCACAATTATAATAATTTACCAATTTACAATTAACATAATTTTTAATATATTTATGTGTTTATAATAAATTAATTTTTATATTAATTAAAGTTTTTATTTATATTCTATATCAATTGTAGATAGTAAATAATGAAGTAATGAAATGACCTTTAACTCCATGGGAAAAGTTAGAAGTCATTTAGTCCTCGAAATTCATACGGTAGTTTTTTAATATTGATTTAAAAATTTTAATGTATTTTTATTTTCATATAAATATATATAAATATATATATTTATATACATTTCTTTCTTTTTTTTTTTTTTTTTTTTTTTTTTTGATATAAATATCTAATTGAATTTTGGATTATTAATTATAGTATTATATTTTTTTTTTGAAGAATTTGATAATAATATACATAAAAAAAAAAACATAATTATATTTATTTCAAAATGAAAAATGAACCTCTTTTTATTTTTTATAAATACTAATTATATATATATTTAATATATATCTTAATATATATATTTCCCAAATATAAAATTTATCTAAATAATTTATATAACTTTTATGGTATAAACTTTTCTTTAATTAAATTTAATATATTAATGTTGGTAAAAATAATTAGGTTCATAAAAAAATATTCCATTTATCCATTTAAAAAAAAAAAAAAATTAAAATTTTTATAAAAAATAAAATTAATGTAATTCAATGGTAATAAAATGAAAATTTTTAAATCACATTTAAAGAAATTATGTTATTGTAATGTGAAATGAGAGTAATTTCTACTTAAAAAAAAAAAAAAAAAAAAAAAAATTAAAAATTAATACAATAAAATAAAGAAAAAAGCATCTGTAAAGTAAAACGTTCATTAAACTTTTTTTTTTTTTTTTTAAAAAAAAAAAAAAAACAGGTATATTATATGTAACATTAAAATTAATTTTATTTTTTTTCATTTTAATTTTTTTTTTAATATAATTCGTATATATATTTTTATGAATTTTTTTACAATAAAATAAAGTATTAGTAAAGTATTAGTAATAATACATATTATAATATATATATATATATATTTTTTTTTAAATAAAACTTTTAAAATATTTTCACAAATAAATATATTAATATAAATAGAAAATAATAATATAAATTCGATAAAATTAAATATACAATTAAAAAAAAAAAAAAAAAAAAAAAGTTATAATGATTTTAATAATAGATTGATAAAATTTATTTATATATAAATATAAGGTATGTAATGAAATATTTTTTTTTGTTAAAAACATATTAATATTCTATATATATGAAATGATTATAAAAATTAATATTCTAAGGTATTTGAAATCACTATTTTATTAATATTTTATTATTATTATTACTGATAGAACGAAAACTTTTTTTTTATTATAATATTTTTTATTGAATATATATATATATATATATATTTTTTTTTTTTTTTTTGTAAAATGTTTATATCATATCATCACACCATCCATTAATTGGTAGACAGTTTGCATATTTACACCATTCACATCTTTGAGCATCACTCTTATAGAAACTTACATTTAAGAATATCATAACTAATAATAATAACGGTATACATAAAATGGTAATTGTTTTCTTAATAATACGGTCCTTCATATTAAATTTAATGGATGGTAAAAATATTAATCCTGAAATAATTCCTGTGAAAAATCCACCAACGTGAGCAAAATTATCCACAAATGGAAGAAAACCAACTCCAAGAGAAATTATAACAACAAATAACATCTTCATTAATTCTTTCCATGGTTTAATTAAAAGTTTCCAATTTAAAATTAAATCAAGAAGTAAACATGCAATTAAACCTATTATGATGAATGGAAAATAATAATAATATAATATATTTTTTAAAAAAAAAAAAAAAAAAAAAAAATTAATTATATCATTTTTATTATTATTATCAATATTATTATTATTTATTATATATATCTTTTTTTATCAATATAAAAGAAATTTTTTAATTATTAATAAAAATAAAAAATGAAAATAAAAAATAAAATTTATATATTTATAATTAAATATATATAAATATATATTTTTACCATATAATGAACCAGAACATCCAACACTAGGTGTTTGGATACTATACTCTGCACCAAACATAAAACCTGCAATACCACAAAGGGTATAAATAATGAAAATTCTTAAACTACCGAAATCTCTTTCCATTTGAAAACCTACTCTTATCTATAAAAAATAAATAAATAAATAAATAAATAAAATAAATAAATAAAATAAAGAATAATAAAATAAAACAAAATAAAATAAATAGTAGAATATAAATATAAGTACAGATTGAATAAAATAAAATAAAATAAAATAAAATAAATAGTAGAATATAAATATAAGTACAGATTGAATAAAATAAAATAAAATAAAATAAAATAAAATAAAATAAAATAAAATAAAATAAAATTAAATAAATAGTAGAATATAAATATAAGTACAGATTGAATAAAATAAAATAAAATAAAATAAAATAAAATAAAATAAAATAAAATAAAATAAAATAAAATAAAATAAAATAAAATAAAATAAAATAAAATAAAATAAAATAAAATAAAATAAAATAAAAATAATTAATAAATGATAAATAATAAATAATAATAATAATAATAAATATATCAACAAAAGAAATACGCATTATAATTGTAATTATAATAATAAAAATAATAGGAATGATAGAGGTCAAAATAATATTTAATTTATATATAATATACTCCATTTTTTTTTTTTACCTGGAAGAATAAATTTGCAGCAATATGAATAATTCCTGCATGAAGAAAGATTGGTGTAATAAATCTCCACCATTGATTTGGTACTGAATATTCTGTCATACCCATACCACACATATCACTTAATTTACAAACATTAACAATTTTTGAATCAATTGTAACATTTGAATATGGTTCAATTCCTTCAATACAACTAATTTTTTCATTTTCAAAACCAGATCTCATACAAGGTACCCATCGAGCTCCAAAATGAATTAATACCTTTATATACATATTTAATAAATAATACAATACCAATAATAATTATATTATAAATAATTTTGTGTTAATTTTTTATTATTATTATTACTGTTATTATTGCAATAAATATATGATAAAATATGATAAAATATATATATTTTTTCATATATCATAAAAAATAATAAAACTTACTGAAGTGGATGGACCGATCATAATATTAAAATTTTCTTTATTTAAATCAATAGGTGACCCTAATTTAATCCAATTTACTGCCATTTCCAATATCATTATTGCAATTTGAATTATAGTTAAAGTTACTAAGAAATAAGGTTTATATACCTTTTGTTTTTTAATTTGTCTTTGAACTTCTGGATTAAGTAAAGCTTTCGGTACTTTATCTGAATTTGTTTTTAGACTTATTTGACGTCTTAAGGCTTCTTCCTTTCTTTTTTTATCATATTCCTCTTGAATTTCAATAACTACATTAAATATTTTATCCAAATGATCTGATGAATAAAAATCATAATCTTCGAGTTCTTCATCATCATCATCAGGTTGGTTTAATGGAATTCTACTATTTCTTTTTTCTTTTTTTGATGAACTTTTTGAATTGCTATGTTGTTGATTTTGTATTAGTGATGTCTCTGCAGCAGTTCTTTGGAAGAAGGACATTTCAGTAGTATCTCCTTCTTCTGATCCATTAAACCAATTCCATATAATTTTTTTTATATTACTCATTTTAATTAATTCAACTTTATAATAACGAAATATATATGATATTAATTAATATATATATTGATATCTTAATTTTTTTTTTTTTTTTTTTTTTTTTTTTTTTTTTTTTTTTATTCAAAGGAAATATGAATAATAAATAATTTTTTTATTTCCTTTTTAAAAAAATGGTATAAAAAATATTATACAAAAAAAAAAATTTTTTTTAAAAAAAATTATATATATATGACAGAATAAATAATTTAAATATACAAAATAAAACAAATAAACAGTTGTTTTAATTTAAATGCCTGAATAACTCCTTCTGTATTGAAACTTCTAATATGAATTTAAAATATAAAAAAAGGATAAAAAATATATATATTTATAAATTTTTTCTTTTTTTTTCTTTTTTTTTTTTTTTTTTTTTTTCTATTATTATTTTTGAACTTTTCTACTTTTCAATGTTTTCAATGTTTTCATATCTTTAATCCTGTTTTTTATTCTTATAGTATTGTTTATTAATTATTATTATTATTATTATTATTATTATTATTATTATTATTATTATTGGTTTTATAGTTATATTTTTTAAATTAAGTATTTTATTTCGAAAAATATACTATTTATTTTTGGATTAATATTAGTATTCGAAAGATTGCTAAAGTGTAGTTATTATGTTTCTTTGTAAATAATACTAACAAAGTAGCTTAGTTCCTTTAAATAATTGAAAATTATATTAATTATTCATAATATATATACAATAAATTGATTTAAAAATTTATGAATCTCAATTAACCTTAAATTATATTTAAACCGAAATTTTTTCAATATTGCAAAATTAAATTGCATTAAATGTTAAAAATTAAATAAAAGAAGTTAAAATATTGAAATTGAAAATAGATTTGGTTTAAATTTATAATATTTTATATATTATCTTTTTTTTATATTCTTTTTTTAATTAAATTTAATTTTTTTTGTTTTTATAATTTATTTTATTTAAATAAAATGATATAATAAAATAAATTAATAAAAAAAAAGGGAGAGAGAGAAATTCTTAATGTTTATAACCGTTAATTAAATTGATTTGATTGTTTTATATTAATTATTTTATATAAAATCCTATAAAAATTTTTTATATAAAATAATTAATATTATAATAAAAAATATTTATTTTATATATCTGTTTTATTTTATTTTTCATTCATAAGTTTATTTTTTTTCCCTTTTGAATATCCTTTTTTTTCGTGGTGTAAAGAAAATAATAAATAATAAAGTCAAAATTGAAATTTTGAAATATATATATATTTTTACTGAAGTACAATATAATTAAAAAAAATAAAGAAATAATAAAAAAAAAAAAATAAAAAACACAATCAGTTCTTAATGACAAATTTTAAATAATATTATAATCAATTTTTGTACTTATCTAATATAAGTACAAAAATTGATTATAATATTTAAAAAAAAAATTAATTATAATATATGATAATTATTTATTATTTATTTATTATTTAATATTATTATTGTTATTTATTATTATTTATAAATCACTATTATTATTTACTATTATTATTTATTATTAATTATTATTAATTATTATTAATTATTATTCAATTATTAGTAGTAACATTAAACTAATATAAAACTAAAATAATAATAAAATATTATTTATTTAAAAATTTAATAATATTAATTAAATAATATATGAATATTTAACATTATGCTATATTAAAAATTAATATTTCATATGTTTAACTTGTTAATATTTAATATTCTACTAACTAATAATATACTGGCCAATAAATTAACATAAATATATTAAAAGTTATTTAACCTATAAAACTATAAATCTACTAAGCATAAAATGCTTTTATATATCTACCTATTAAATTATTTGAAAATTTAAAAAAAAAAATATATATATATAAAACTTTTTATAATAACAAATAATCAACCGCTAATATGAGGTTTCATAATACTTTACAATATGCCTAATAATTATATTTATTATTATTTATAATTTATTAATTAATTATTTAGAATAAACTTTTTTTTTATATATTTTTTAATTGGCATTTTACATTTTTAACATTTTCTATTTATTTAATGGATCCATATATTAAAATACATTAAAATTTATTTATTATCTAAATTTTATATTACATTCATTGAATATTTTAAATATTACAAAAAGGTTTACTTTTTTTATGTTTTAATGAACTTTAAAATATTTTAATTAATATTAAATATTTTTTTTTTATTTTTTAAGGTCAAATAAAACTATTGGCAAACTTTATTATTATTTAAAAAAAAAGAAATTTTCTTAAATAATATAATTTAAATTAAAAAAATCAAATATATTATAAAATAAAGTTTAAAGCAATAAAGATATAAAATTTATATAAGAAAATCTTTTTTTAAATAATAATAAAGTTTGTTATCAAATTAAAAAAAAAATTTTAGAAATATGTTAACCTAAATATGAAGAAATTTTTTTTTTTAGAAATTTAGTTTATAATATATATAATATTATTACTATATAAAATAAAAAAATAATAAAATAATTATATAATATATATAATATTATTACTATATAAAATAATAAAATAATAAAATAATTATAATTATTAATTACTATTAAAAATTATTAAAAATTATTACATAGATTATATAAAATATTATTTATTTATTCCTTTTTTTTACTTGTTTACCTTTTTTTTTTTTTTTTTTTTAGCTTGTTATTTAAAATTATTATATAAATAACAAACATTAATCTAATTAAAATTATTTTATTTAATAATAATATATGAAGAATGTATTTATTTTATATAATTGCAGATATAATAAATATTAAAATGACAGCTTTTTTTTTTTTTTTTTTTTTTTTTTTAATATGAAGCAATGCAAAAAATAAAAACAAAAAAATCAAAGTAAAAATAATAAATATATATATATATGTATATTTTTTTTTGAAATTAAGGAACAGAAAAAGTATGAATTTATCTTTTTTTTAAAATATCAAAATATCAAATCACGAAAAACTATGATATTTCCACTAATAAAAAGATTATAATATTTCAACCATTGTATTTTTTATATTTATGTAATTAAACTTTAATTATTTTCATTAATTATTTTTATTTAATTCTTATTTTATTCTTTTTACTAGATTATATATAATTACAGAAAGAATAGTGGTCTTTGCTATTTCCTTTTTTTTTTTCTCATTTGAAATACTTATTAAATAATATAATAATTTTAATAAAAGAAAATGTATGAAAATCAAAAATATCATTTTCATATATATCAATATTTTATTTTTAGATCTATAATTATGAGTTAATATATAATGAATAATTTAATTTTTATATATTATAATTTTAACAGTTTGTACAAAATATGAATTTATTAAATAGATAAATGTGAAAATATATATTTATAATAAAAACAAATTTATAAAATTTAATATATTAAATACTAATTAACTTAAAAGTAATTGCTGCTGTTTAGACTGTTCAAATTATAATTTCTAATAATCACAGAATATGCTATGAAGAAGTTTATAAAGATTTTATATGTATACATTCAAATTTTGAATCAGATGAATTCCTTTTTTTTTTTTTTTTTATGAAAAAAAATATAAATAATTTTAATAATATAAATCACTATAAGACATTTAAATAAGAGAAAGACCAATTTAATTTAAGCAATGAAAAATGTAATGAAGAATTATTTAAAATATATATTAAGTTTTATAATTTATGGAATACAATACTAATATTGAATCATACTTAAGGATATAAATAATTCTTAATTTTTTATTAGAATAAGAAAATATTTATCAAAAATGAAACATGGAAATAATAATAATAATAATAATAATAATAATAATAATAATAATAATAATAATAATAATAATAATAATAATAATAATAATAATAATAATAATAATAATAATAATAATAATAATAATAATAATAATAATAATAATAATAATAATAATAATAATAATAATAATAATAATAATAATAATACGATGACAATACTTCTTATAATATAATTATTATTTTTATTATTTTGTTATTATTTTTATTATCGTATTATTACTATGGACGATTTCACATTTTATATTTGATCAGTTTTTTCTTTTTCATAATGAATTATTATTAGTTTTCTTTTAGTACGATACAAAATACAACATTATCATTTTTATATTATTATAATATAATATTATGTTATATTATTTTTATAATCATTATACTAACACTATAATTTTAATAATAGAAAAAATAATGGTTAAGAGTAATAATGATAATAATAAATTATTTAATTATATAATTAAAACAGTATTAATATATTTTTATTTATTATTGGATTAGTGCTAACTCATACTAATCCATTGTAAATAAAGATAATAAATACACCAATAATATAGGCAATAAAAATAATGAAAATAATAAAAAAATAAAAATAATGAAAATAATAATTATAAGTAGTATTATCATCGTATTATTATTATTATTATTATTATTATTATTATTACTAATATTAACATTATTATTGTTGACAGTTCCATGTTTCATTTTTGATAAATATTTTCTTATTCTAATAAAAAATAAAAATTATTTATATCTTAAGTATGATTCAATTTCAGTATTGTATTCCATAAATTATAAAACTTTAATATACTTTAATAATTCTTCATTTCATTTTTCATTGCTTAAATTAAATTGGTCTTTCTCTTTATTTAAATATTTTATAGTGATTTATATTATTATTAAAATTATTTATATTTTTATTCAAAAAAAAAAAAAAAAAAAAAAGGAAATCATCTAATTCAAAATTTGAATGTATACATATAAAATCTTTATAAACTTCTCCATAGTATATTCTGTGATTATTAGAAATTATAATTTGAACAGTCTAAACAGCAGCAATTACTTTTAATTTAATTAGTATTTAATATATTAAATTTTATAAATTTGTTTTTATTATAAATATATATTTCATATTTATCTATTTAATAAATTCATATTTTGTACAAACTGTTAAAATTATAATATATAAAATTTAAATTATTATATATAAAAATAAAATTATTCGTTATATATTACAAAGTATTATTTCAAAGATTTCCTCTTTCATTTCTATTGATATTCACAATTAAATAAATGTTAAATTTTTTCAATTATTATACTTGATATTACATATATATATATATGAATCAACAATATCTTTACTCTTTACTACAAATAAATGAAAAGATAAGATTTTGTATATATTTATATTTCAAATAATTATAAATTCCAAATATTATTGAAATAATATAAAGTAGGCTATTATTATTCTTTATTATTTTTATTAATATTTTTTTATTTTAAAATTTATTTTATTAAAAATTATTAAATTTATAAATAGAAATGTAAATATTTTTGAAAAAAAAAAAAAAAAAAAAGTCAAATATATTTGAAGCTAATAAAAAAAATATAATTTTTAATAAAATAAATTTTAAAATAAAAAAATATTAATAAAAATAATAAATTTATAAATAGAAATGTAAATATTATTGTAAAAAAAAAAAAAAAAAAAAGTCAAGTATATTTGAAGCAATAATTTAATGTTTTATATATATATATATATATTTAAATTTTAAAAATTTATATAATTATAAATATAATATAAATAAAAATTTTAAAAATATCTCTATCTATTTTTAATTATTTAATATCTTATTATTATTTTAAATAATAATAATCAAAATTTTTGATGTTACTTTTTATACAATGAATTATTAATTACTAGCAAGTAAATATATATATATGTGTATATATATATTTTTTTTTAAAAAAATGGAATATTGTGGAAATTAAGCCCATTGAATAGAAAATAATTTAATAAATTAATCTTTAAAGATTAATCATAAAAAAAGAAAATGGGAAATTATTTTTTATTTTTTTTATTTTTATTTTTTTTAATTTTATTTATTTAATTTTTGTTCATCTATTATTGGTGAATAATTAATTTATTCATCTATTAATTAGGAATTATATATTAAAAAAATAAAAATAAAATCATCAAACATTATTATTAATAATAAATAAGAACTAATTGAATAATAAATAAATGAATGAATAATAAATAATAAATAATTAATAATAAATAATTAATTAATAATATATCAAATACTAAATAATTATATAATAAATAATAAATAATAAATAATAAATAATAAATAATAAATAATAAATAATAAATAATAAATAATAAATAATAACTAATAAATAATTGAATAATAAATAAATAATAAATAATAAATAATTGAATAATAAATAATAAATAATAAATAATAAATAACAAATAATTGAATAATAAATAATTAATAATAAATAAATAAATAAATAATAAATAAATAAATAAAATAATAAATAATAAATAATTCTACTATATGAATTATAATTCAATTACATTATACTAATACATTACATTAATTTTGAATTTAAAGAAATTCTTATTTTCTTTTAGTTTTACAGTTTTCATTAATTTTATTATAATATTTTATATAGTATTTTTTATTTACTATTAGTATTTTTTCTTTTTTTTTTTTTTTTTTTATTTTTCTTTGAAAAATAATTAAAATAAAAATAAAAATAAAAAAAAATTAAAAAAAAAAAAAATAAAATAAAATTAAATAAATTTATAATTGAATAGAGAATAAATTAACGAAAAAATACAAAAATACTATATATATTTAATTTAAAAAGAGAATACAAAAGAAGAATTTCTTCTTTATTATTATTTTTTTTTTTAAAATAAATATTTATAGTATAAAAGTATTATAAATTAAATGGAATAAATTAATAGTAACCAAAAAAATAAAATAAAATAAAATAAAATAAAATAATAGAAAACTAACAAATAAACAAATAAGCAAAATCCAAAATATATATATATAGGATATAAAAATTAAAATTATATAAGGACTTTGAAAGAACTAATCTTAAATATTTAAAATCAAAATTTCAATTTAATATAGATTTACTTTAATAAAACTTAATATACCTGATTTAATATATTATTAAGTTTTATTAAAAATAAGTAAATAATAATATAAAAGGAAAAAGAAACAAAGAATTATAAAATAAATATTATTTAATTAAAGTTGTTTATTTTTTTTTTATTATAAATAAGTAGGAATAAATAATATATATAAAAGTACATTAAGTGTAAATTTTTGAAAGTAGTTAGAACATAATAAATAATAAAACAAAAAATCTTTAGATAATCTATATTTTTAAGAAGTTAAATTAATATATATATAAAATGAAGGTAACAAAATTTGTGAAAAATATTCTTTTATTATTTATGCTTTTAACATGTAAGGCCAATGCACATGATAATCATAATTCAGAGGGACATAAAACAACAGAGAAAACAAAAGCCCCAAAAAAATCAGAGATAACTCCAATTTCAATGAGAAAAGAAATTAATTGTAAAGTAGATAGCAATTGTTCAAGTTTCTTTGATTATTTTGTGGATATGGCATATTGTAATGAAACTTCCCAAATGTGTACCAATTATTGTTTTGTTAAAACACCATGTAAGACGGATTACGATTGTAACTTTAGTATTGGTGATAGTAAAAAGTGTGGCGTAGAATGTTATAAAAATAATGTAAATGAAACCGAAGGCAAATGCTTAATTGTTTCAAAAGAAGGTCAATATTGTAATGGTAGTTATATAATATGTGAAGGTGATCTTATTTGTGATTATTATACCAGTTATTGTATAACAAAAGAAGAAGCGGAATCTCAGTCTGGAGAACCACTATTTTCATTATTCCTTTTCATGTTAATTATGTTAAGTTTATTCAGTAGACAAAGAACAGATGAACAAATGTTAGCTAATATGTCACCAAATGAATTATTAATGGTAACTTTACCAAGTCGTAGACGTCAACCAGAAGATGATATTTTACCAGTATATCAACCTGTAGATAGTAATAATAATGAAGATGAGCTAATTGAACAAAACTTAGAAGTTCCAAGTTCTAATGAAGAAAATAATTCTACTCAACCAAATCAATCAAATGGTACAGTTGATGAACAAAATGTTGCAGTGGAAGAAGATGATTTACCATTATTACCACCAACTTATGATGAAGCAGTAAGTGGATATATGGTTGAGAGTGATGATCAACCTTTATTAAATAGTAATGAAGTAATTGATACTAGTCCAGATCAACAACAACCACTTCAAAATAATAGTAGAAATTCTAATTAATTATACAACACAATGAATTATTAATTAATAAATTAAGAAGAGTTTTAATTTAATAATATTTTTTTTCTTACTAATTTATTATCGTTTAAGCATTTCATAACAAAAAAAAAAAAAAAAAAAAAAAAAAAAAAAAAAGCATTTTTTATCAACATATATAATTATTATTTAATTTTATATATATATATATAATATATAAGTAAAAAAAAAAAAAAAAAAAAAAAAAAAAAAAAATTAAAAATAATAATAAAACTAATAATAGTAATAAAACCAAAATCAAAACTAATAATAATATTATTATTAATATTAATAAACCAAATAAATAAAATAAAATAAAAAATAAAAAAATAAAAAATAAAAAATAAAAAAATATAAAAGAAGTACTATAAAATAAGAAATATCTTTAATGTGTAAAACAAAAAATTAAAGGAAAGAATTTTTTGTTTATCAGTAATTATTTTATTTTATTTTATTTATTACTTTATATGTATATATATATATATATATTTATTTTTATTTTATTTTACTTTATTTTTATTTTTATTTAAAATTTATTAATAAAAAATAAAAATAAAAAAACAAATATTTAAAAGGATTAATTAAATAGAGGATGAAAGTAAATATTTTTTTTTTTATATATGTATTTATTGAATTATTATTATTAAATTTATATATTTAGTTATATTTTAAAATTTTAAACTATTTTAATGGCAAAAATAATAATATTTACTTTTTACATTCAACTTTTTAATTTAGCATTTTTTTTTATTTTTATTTTTATTTAAAATTTATTAATAAAAAATAAAAATAAAAAAGCAAATATTTAAAAGGATTAATTAAATGGAGGATGAAAGTAAATATTTTTTTTTTTATATATGTATTTATTGAATTATTATTATTAAATTTATATATTTAGTTATATTTTAAAATTTTAAACTATTTTAATGGCAAAAATAATAATATTTACTTTTTACATTCAACTTTTTAATTTAGCATTTTTTTTATTTTTATTTTTATTTAAAATTTATTAATAAAAAATAAAAATAAAAAAGCAAATATTTAAAAGGATTAATTAAATAGAGGATGAAAGTAAATATTTTTTTTTTATATGTATTTATTGAATTCTTATTATTAAATTTATATATTTAGTTATATTTTAAAATTTTAAACTAACTATTTTAATGGCAAAAATAATAATATTTACTTTTTACATTCAGCTTTTTAATTTAGCATTTTTTTTTTTTTTTTTTTTTTTTTTTTTTTTATAGAATTATATTAATTTTTAAATAGATAGATTGATATAGTTTAACATTTTTTTTTTTTTTTAGCAAAGTATATTAGATTATTACTATTTAATATAAAAATCTAAAATTAAAATATTGTTTATAAATTTTTTTTTTTTTTTTTTTTTTCAATGAAATTTTCTATTTATTATTATTATTATTATTATTATTATTATTATTATTATTATTATTATTATTATTATTATTATTATTATTATTATCCTTTCATCAAAATTACAAAATAAATTTTACATAAGAAATTTTATATTATAAAATTTTATTTGATATTAATTAAACCAAATATTAAATTAAATAAAATTAAATTAATCCTTTTATAATAAAAGAGGTCTTAATAATGAAAGGAAATTAATAATAATAATAATAATAATAAAATACATTAATACTAATATAGTAATAAATAAAAAAAAGTTATTAAAAAATTATTTTATATAAAAAGAAAAAAAAATTAGATTTTTAAATAAGATAGGATTTTTTAATAAAAAAAAAAAAATGGATTTTTAAAAAGGAATAATTTTATAATTTGTAAATATAACGAAGGGAAGTTATATTTAAAAAAATGTATTTTTAATAAATTAAAAAAATAAAAAATTTATTTTGTGTTATTAAATTTATTGTTTTAAATATTAATAATTTGATATTAAATTTTATATTAAATAAAGTTTTCATTAAAATTCTTCACATTTTTCAGAGTTCCAATCATTAATATTCCAGCTAATACAGAGGTTAAAATGATGAGATTAGCATACAGAAGACCTTTATCAGAGATTGGGTTCAGAATAATACTTTGTTCTATCATAATATATACTGTTAAATGTGTGAATCCCTGAAGTAATCTTCCAATTTATTCCTTTAACAGTAAAGCGTTTTATAATTTTATAAATAACCCTCAAATAATCCTTAGGATTATTATAGTTAACTTGAAGTAGTTTTCCATATTAATATAGTGCTTTTTAATAAATCCATGAGTAATTTCATTATAATTTGATATTTTTTTACTTAAGAATTTTAAGAATTCGTATATTCTTTTCCTATATTCTACTTTAAGTCCAAGATTTCAAAATCATGAATGAAAATTAAAATAAATTTTTCATAGGAACATAGTTTCTCGGACTTCTATCTAAATGGAGTAGACATTTCCAAATAAAAACTAAGCTATATTAATAAAAAATTTTTATTATAAAAATAAAATAAAAAAATAAATAAATGAGGTAAAAAAAAAAATGAAAATTAATTCCTTGATGTGATCATTTCTTTCGAGATATTTTTTTTTATATTGTATTTATTTCACTTGAATTTGCAACATAATGAAAAAAAAAATAATTGCGAATAGTTTTAATTGTAAAAATTTTTTTTATAAAATAAGTTTAAAATTTTTAGGGTTTTTTATTGATATCAAAATACTTTTTCATATAATTAATGATAAAGAATTGAAAATATTTATAAAAACAAATTATTTTTTAAAAAATATATAGTATATTAAATATTAAAATTATATTTATAAAAAGTACATGAGGCGGAATGAATTAATTCCTACAGGAATATATAATTAAGTGTGGTATTACATAACCATCCATAAAAAAAAAAAAAAATACATGTTTTTTTTTTTTTTTTTTTTTTTTTTTTTCTTTAGACTAAGAATGCACTTCATGTGAAGGAAAATAAAAAAAAATTTAATATAATAAAAAATAAAAATAAGTTCAAAAGTAAAAAAAAAAAAAAAAATTTCGTTGTGACGTATACTATGTGTAGTAACATGATCACCAGTTAGAACTAAAATAATAAAACAAAGAAGTAACATCTTTGAAATAGATAGTGTGATATCCACTAAACTCTCCCCTGAACCACAAGAAAGATCATCAAAAATTGAATTACTTATTATAGGTTCTATATTCGGGAATTGTGCTGTTAGTAAATGTGTATTGATGAGAATTAACAGGACTTCTAACTGAACTATTTCTTTGCCATATCAGTACAAGGTAGGCACTCTTCGTATTAGAAAGGATAACCATCGATTATCATCAGAATCACAGAAAGCTGTAATTAGTACACCTATACATGTACGATTCATACATGAAGAAATTGTAAATATATGCAAAAAAATTAAAAATATGTAAAAGGAAAAAGATACATGGAAGAAAAATGATACTATTTCTTAAAATCTTTTAAAATCAATTAATAAATTTAAAAGTTACTTGATCAGTATATATATAAATGATGTAAAAAATATATCAACTATACATATTTTTAACATATACTCTAATAGTATAGTGCATATATTGCATGATAAAAGTATATGTTGATAAATAATATCGATCCAAAACAACTACAACAATCAATTTTACCGAAAACAATTCATTATTCAATATTTGAATTTTTTACTATCTCTCCTAGTACTATGAAAATTTTTATTTTTATTTTTTTTTTATTTTTATTTTTATTTTTATTTTTTTATATATATATATTTACTAAATTTTTATTAAATATATGATATATCACATTAATATATTATTTACAATAATAATTATAAAAAAAACAAAAAGATAAAAAAATCATTTAAAATAAAAAATGAAATATCGAATATTAATAATATTTCAGGATTACAATATGTTATTTCATCTTTATAATAATATATATTTAGTTTATTCTTCATGAATAGTAATTTTAATTTTATAATTCCAATTTTTAATATGACAATCTAAGCATAATTCAAGATTTTTTTGTATATTTAAACATTTTAAAAGGCTATACCACACCATTCATTATTTTCAACGCCCCATTTACCACTTTCATCTGTAAAGTAAACTTCAGCACATTTACTCTTACAACATGAATAACCTAATGATTGTGCCCAACAATTAGCTAAAGAAATTGGTGTGCCACCAATACCACACCATTCACCATTTTCTACACCCCACTTGCCATCACAATCAGTACTGACAACTCTACTAGTATCCTTACAACATTTGTATCCCATACTCTTGGAAAAACAGTTACTATTATCTGTAGTTTTTCCAGTATCAACAGCAGAACTTGAACCATTAATATCTTTTGCATTATTATCAACTGGAATTGGATTACATCTTTGTCCTTTTAAACATGTTGATAAAGCAACCTTCCATGGGAAGTGTTCGTCACCAGAATTGTCACCTTCCTTCCAGTGATGTCTAACATGTTCTGTTGGAGCACCCATTACTATGAACCATAAAGTTTTAGTTCCATTTGGAACTGTGTAATTAATTGTACTAGTTTGAGTAGTACCAATAGCAGCATTACTATATTCAGCTGTTTCACCATCACTTTTAACAGCAACAAAACCGTATCTCCATCCAGCAACTTTATCATTAGCAGTATGGTATCTTCCATCACCAGTAATACCAGTAAATTTAACAGTAATCTTACCTCCAGAAGGAATTTCAAGTTGTACTGGTGCATAACCATAAGATTGAGTACATTGTTCAGGTGAAATTTGGTATGTACCATCACCATTTGTTTGAAGTTTAATGTTATAACGGTTTCTGAATGGCTTAAGAACATTTCTAAGATGCTTATAATCAAAAAGAATATTCTTCTGAGCTACTCTAAACATTTCTTCATTAAATTGTTGTTGGTTAATATTAGTTACACGTTTGTAAGCATCAATTGGATCATCCCTGTCCTTTGCACCATTCCATACTTTACCTACAATATCAATGCCATGCTTTTCATTCCAAAATTCTTCCATTAAAATTGACTGATAACGGAAATTTTCATGCAATGGATGTTTCCAACAATTATTTGGAACTAATTCAAATTCTGTATTTGAAAACATTTCTGGATATAATCTAGATGCCATCCATTGGGCACAAATTTCCCAGAAAGTACCTACATAATCTTGATCACGAAAACCATATTTACCATCACAGTGAACCTGATATTGGAATGTGTGTCCGATTTCATGGGCAATTGTACCACCGACTGGTTGAACAGTACTTGGGTTAACCCAAAGGGCACCAACAACGTTATCATAACCAGAACCAGTAGCTAACCACTCAGTTTGATATTTAATCCAAATACTCATCTTATATTTATCGGTTTGTGAACTTCCTTCAATGAATTTTAAAGTATTTTTATAATAGTCGAAAAATTTTTCAGCCTTATCAAGAATATCATTAGCATCAAATCTTAAATTACTTGGAGCTGCTGCTGGATTGTTACCAAATCCAGGTTCCCAGAATAAAATAAAATCTTCAGATGCTTTACTACGAGAAAATGACCAATTACTTGAATTATTGTCAAAATTATTATTTCTTAATTCCATTGGAATATAAAATTGCTTATTTCCACGTTTATATAAATATTTTCCATCTTTCTCAATAACTATTACATATTTAATAAGTAATTATTTATTAATAATACATAATAAATAAATATATTTAATAATCTTATATTAAATCATATTTTTAAACTTCCTATATATATATATATATATAAATATTTATCATTTTTTTTTAAATATTACCTGGAGATGAAAATGCCAAGGAAGCTAAAAGTGAGAAATACAATTTACTAAATTTCATGTTTAATTTTATTATATTAAATATATAAAAACAATAAAAACAATAATTTATTCACAAATTTCAATTTTTATAATTTTATAAATTTTAAATAATTATCAAATACTCGTTTATAAATTATTTTTGTTTTTTTATTTAAAAAAAATAAAAAAAAAAAAAAAAAAAAAAGATTATCATTTCATGTTTATATAATTTTTTTAATTTATATATTCAAATAAAAATAATTACACAAAAATATATTATATATTAATTTATTAAATCAAAAGCTTATTAAATATTATATAAATTATATTTTTCAAATTTTCAATTTTAATATTCTATTATTACACAATATTTTATAATTCTATATTAGTTAATATTCCGTTATTTATTTAACTATTGTATAATATTAGTAATGATATCAGCCAATAAAAAATTAAATTAAAATGAAGTAATAATAATTTATTATTTAAATTGAAATATATTATATAACATTATATTTTATTATATAGTATTAAACATTTTTTATAGTAACAAATACAAAAATATATTTAAATTTATAATAACGGCCTATGATTAAGTTTATTATTTTTTTTAAAAAAATAATATATGTATTCCATTAATTTAATAAAAATATTTTTAAAAACAATATATAAATTAAATAGCATATATATGAAAATATAACATAGATTTAAAAATAGTTTAAATATAATTAATTTATTGCTTATACAATTTGAAAAATTCAAATTTTATAAACTACATCATATTTAAAAATAGTAATTCAATAATCTAGAAAAAGCAATTATATATATATATATTATTTGAAAAAATAAGTATGATCAAAAAATATTTTAAAGAATATTTAAAAAGTATTTAGTAACAAAAAAATATATATAATTCTTCAAAGAAGAAGAAAAAAAATATTACTTACCATAATAACTATCTAAAGAATAAAACAAAATTTTATTTTTTTGTATTATCCAAGAATGAAATGGAAAATATTTCAATGCTAAACATAAAACATTAAATATTATTAAAAAAAGTTTATAAAATTTCCTTTTTAATAGTCATATTTATTACTTTAATTATATTTTAAAACGTTGTTCAAAATGAAAATTAATATATATTTTAATATATTTATTCTATAAATTGAGACTTTAATATTATAACAAAAATAAAGTCCATTATTGTTATTACGATAAAATATTAAATTTTATATTGAAATTAAATTACTCTTAATATTTTATACTATAAATTCAAATTATTTAATATAGTTTCAATATAGGAAAATTTCCAATTTCTTAAATTTATGAATAATATGATAATATAATATTACTAATAAATTAATTATTTAATATAATTTCAATATAAATAAATTTCCTACTTTCTAATTTAATGAATAATATAATAATAAAATGAATTTTAATTATAGAGATTCTTATAAATTATATATAATTTATTTTTATTAAAAAAAAAATTATAATTATTAAATTTCATCAAAAATTTTGGAATAAATTTATTTTTTTGGAATATTTTTTTTAATGGTAAACATAATATAATTAAACATATTAATTTATAATTAAAATAATGTTTCAAAAACTTTTATTTTTTAATATAAATTGTGATAATTTAAATTTTTATTTCTATAATAAAAAAAATTAAATTACATTAATTTATAATTAAAATAATGTTTCAAAAACTTTTATTTCTGTTAGAAATAAAGTTTAATATTATTAAATAATAAAGTAAAAATAAAATAAGTAATTTTAATATATTTAATATTAGTTTTATATAAAACTTTTATTTCTTAATATAAATCGTGATAATTTAATTTTTATTTCTATAATAAAAAAAAAAATTAAATTACATTAATTTATAATTAAAATAATGTTTCAAAAACTTTTATTTCTGTTAGAAATAAAGTTTAATATTATTAAATAATAAAGTAAAAATAAAATAAATAGTTTAAATATATTAAATATTAGTTTTAGCATTATTAATATTAGTATATTAATAATAATGCTAATAGTAAGCATATAATGTGGCGTATAGCAATAAAAGAAATACGTTTAAGTAATGTAACATCGTATATTAATACATGTATTTTAATTAATAATAATTTTAATAATATTATTGTTATTAAATTATATAAAGGAATTATTAAAGAATAAATTGAAATTGATCAATTTGTAATAAAATAATTTATAATTAAAATAATGTTTCAAAAACAGATCAATTTGTAATAAAATAATTTATAATTAAAATAATGTTTCAAAAACTTTTATTTCTTAATTGTGATAATTTAAATTTTTATTTCAATAATGATAAAAAAAATTAAATTACAAGAAAACAAAAATAAATATTAACATAATTTTTATAAGTAATTTATAAGTAATTCTTTATGTCAATTATCTTTATAATTTCCCATTTGAAAATTTAAAATATACTTATTTGGTCAAGAGAAAATTTAAAAATAATTCAGTTCACATATTCCAAATAAAAATGAAGATATACTATACATATTATTATTTTTTAAAATTCCTATTATTATTATTTTTATTTTTTTATTATTATTATTATTATAACTTTTATCATTCACTTCTTTCAACGTTAATCTTATTGTCAATTATGAATAATATTTTGTAATATCTACCAAAATATTATAATATTATGGTAGATATTACAAAAAGTAATTCTATATTTAATATTGTTAAGAATAATAAAATATAATAATAATAATAATAATAATAATTTTTATTTCCACTGAATCACTTAAACTTTTTATATAGTTTAATAATCAATGACAAAAAATTAATATATTTCTATTTATATATATGATATTTTCAATTTATTAAATATTATTTTTAATATTATCTATTGTGTTTCAATAAATTTAATCAATAAATTTATTTTAATTTATTAAATTTATATTAGTATATGAAATAATATTGAAATAATCATAAAAGTGAAAGAATAATTAAAATAAATGCGTGCTATAGCACACGGAAGTGTTTGTGCCTTGAGGGGGACATAGGGCAGTACACACCGGAAATTAAAAAATAAAAAAAAAAAAAAAAAAAAATTAAAATAATTTATAAAAAATAAATAATAGTAAAAATTTAATATAAATAAAAAATAAAAGTAGTCAACCAATGTTTACAACAAACGCCACGTTTATAATATGGCTTGATAAAATAAAGTCATATTATAAAATACGCCACAAATTAATTAGTATAAATAAAGTATTATTAAATCTTTGTAATTACCGGGGAGAGCGTTTCGGAACCGCACGTGAATAGATATAAGCCACATATTTTTGAGATCGCTTATTATATTTAAATTATTTTATATAAATAAATAATTAAAATAATAATTAAAATAATAAATACACAAACTTATAATTAAAATAATTATAAGTTTGTGTATTTATTGTTTACAATTTATTAAATTTGTTTATTATTTAGTTTATTAGTAATTTTAGAAGAATATTTTATTTATTTTAGTTTTAATTAGAATTGTTAATAATTAATTAAATTATTATTATTTTATTTTCATTTATTTCTTTTAATTAATTTTCTTAAATTGATTTAAAGATTTCTAAAAGAATTAATTTTGGGTTAAATTAAATAAGAATTTATTATTTATTATTATTTTAATTTTATAATTTCGTTATTTATCAATATATCATAGTAAAACAAAAGTATTATAGTATTATATATAATATTTATATAAAGGTATTACTATTATATTACTATAGTTTTTTATAATAGGACAATACAGTTCACTGTTGAGAATGGGGTTCAGCTTGTAATATTCCAACTTTAGGTTTCTATCTTAGGGTATTAAGTTGTTATACTAATACTCCTAAAGGATTTTTCTTGAATTAAATATTACACCCATTCTCGAAAATACTATATCATCTATAATTAATAGAAATACCCTTGTTTTTAAATGCTTTCTGCTTGTATCAATATAAGGTACACAAATAGTTCTTGATTCCAATCCATTGTCATAATAAAGGTAGTTAAAGATCAGAAAGTTAATTATTTTGAAATAGGCACTGTTTCGGGGAGACGCCGAACTAATATGATTTTTAAGCCTTTATTT
>JACVTC010000036.1:430000-442500 GCA_016946835.1 Neocallimastix lanati (nom. inval.)
TTCGAAATTTTTTTGTGAATATTTTTTATACTCTTTTATTAATTTATTGTGATCCTGTACATTATTGAGCTGTTATAGTTGGTCTTTTCTAAAAGATTAAGAGTTTCAGCTGTACAAAAGAATATTATAAAAAAATATATTAAAAGTAATAATAGAATAAAACAAAGGTTAAGAAAAAAGCATTACTTCATTACTAAATAAAATAGATAGAATAATCCTTAATGTATTAAACTATAAAATATGGAGCCATTTTATAATGGGCAAGTTAGAAAATGCTTACCTTGTTCATACCATTGTTCCTAATAATAATGTTACTGAAGAAACAGGGGAAAGTACATTAAATGCCAAAACTGTCACTACAAAAGATGATATTAAAGCCAGAAGAATCATATACCTTCACATAAGTGAAGAAATATGGGAAAAAGTAGATGATATTGATATAGCCTTTGAATTATTTAAATGCTCATTACTGTGAAACTGAAGAAGAAGAAACTACTACTCTTGATGGAAAAATTTCAAATGAAGAATCTACTACACTTAATGGAGAAATTTCAATTGAAGGATATACTACTACTACAGAAACTATTGCGAATAATGAAAAAGAATACGAAAAAGTAAAAAAGGAAGAAAAAGAAAATGAAACTACTACTCTTAAAAGTGAAATTCCAACTGAAAAAACCCTTGCTATTAATATGGAATCATTTTTGATTGAAGAAAATACTAAATATTCTATAATAGAGAAAAACGAAAACAAGTTATTAATTGACTATGGTTTAAAAAGAACCTGGTAATGATAATTTAAATAAAATTGTATATTCAGATATAAATTTTAAACCAAAGGATAACAATGATAATTAAAAATCAACCAGTAGACAAATAATATACATAGGATGTGCTCCTGTTGTCGGAAATTAAAAAGATAAAAATTCACAGCTAGAAGCACTACTGAAACTGAATTTAATGCAACCACTGACTTTATTAAAAATTTATATGGTTAAACAATTAAGAAAAGGAAATAGGCGATTTCGCATTTGTAATGAATTATATAAAGAAGGTATTTATTAATATTCTGCATATTAATTCTAATGATATGCTTACTGATATCGTAACAAAGAAAACTAAAGTGGAATCGTTCAATTATTAATAACACTTTTAATTATTAATATTTATTCTTAATCATATTTTGAATAAAGAAATTTTATTTTGAGGGGGGAAGTTTTGTTATAAACCTTTATTTAAATATTTTATAAATATATATAATTTAGATATATTTAAATTCTTAGTAGTTTTGTTATAAACCTTTATTTAAATATTTTATAAATATATATAATTTAGATATATTTAAATTCTTAGTAGTTTTGTTATAAACCTTTATTTAAATATTTTATAAATATATATAATTTAAATTCTTAGTAGTTTTGTTATAAACCTTGATTTAAATATTCTTTTCTTAATTTGCTATTATTAAGTTTTAGAGAAATGTAATGAATTTTTTAATATATTTTTATTAAATAGAAAAAAAATAAAAAAAAAAAAAACAGTTCAAAACACTTAGTATAAGATAATGGTTATTTAAAAATCTAAAATAAAAAAAATAATTAGAAAACTTTAATATATTCAAGAACAAACATGATAATAAAAAGACATTTAAGTTTTTATTTTTATTTTATTTTATATTTTTTTATTTTATTTTATTACTAAAACTTTAAAAAAAAAAAAAAAGTTAAAATATAATATACATTATGAAAATAACATAAAAATTATAAATTTTTGGATAGATGTAAAAATAAAAAAATTTATTTCACTTCTTAATGAGGGGTTTTGAAATCACAAAAAAATCAAGTAATGAAAAAGAATCTAAACAAACAGATAAACATCTTTTCAATTGTATTACAAATACCTTTAATGAATTATTAGAAAAAGTGAGAAAAAAAAGAGCCTAATTTAGACAAACTAACAATTTATATGCCCCATTTTATTGAACCTTATGATAGTAATGAATTAATACAAATTCTAAATTTAATAAATGATTATTATATAATAATAACTTATTTTAAATAAATAATAAATATTTATTTAGAGAGAATAATATCAATTAAAGGAAAATTATGTAATTAGCTTATTTAATTAAATTTTATGTACTTCATTGAAGTTTTAAACAAATTTATGTTTAAAGAGCAACGAAAAATTATTGTATATTTAAAAATAAAAATTAATGGTGATAAAAATTAAATAATTTTCATGTTCTTAAATGTCAAGGAATTAAATATGAACAATAATATAAATGGAAGTATGATTTAAAAGAATTTAAATTTATACATAAAATTAGAGAAGGTCTAAATGTAATTTGAAGGAATTAAATTTATAAATAAAAATTAGAGATGGTCTAAATGTAATTAAAAATAAAATAAAATAAAATAACGAAATAATAGAATTAATTGTAAATTTTCCAGTATTAAAAATAAATCATATGCTATAGATTATAAGTGAAATTAAAACATTAATTAAATTAAAAAGAAAATACTGAATTTAAT
This sequence comes from Neocallimastix lanati (nom. inval.), assembly GCA_016946835.1. Classification (NCBI taxonomy): domain Eukaryota; kingdom Fungi; phylum Neocallimastigomycota; class Neocallimastigomycetes; order Neocallimastigales; family Neocallimastigaceae; genus Neocallimastix; species Neocallimastix lanati (nom. inval.). The sequence goes on from JACVTC010000036.1 coordinate 432,535, forward strand.
TACAAAAAATTAAACTAAAAATAGATAAAATGTCATTTTATGTTTGATTAAAAATGGTATAGGAATTTAAATATTTTATCCCCAAAGTTTAAAAAAATTATTTAATATACTTCATATATAATATAACATAATAGAGAATAATAGAGAATAATATATATTAGTTTGAAATAAAATTTAATATAAAAACAATGTAATAAAATATAACCCATTCCCTAATTAATATTTCACAATATAAATATAAAATGTTTTATATATATATATTATTCTCTATTATTCTCTATTATGTTATATTATATATGAAGTATATTAAATAATTTTTTTAAACTTTGGGGATAAAATATTTAAATTCCCTAATTAATATTTCACTATATAAATATAAAAATGTTTTTTATTTCTTTTTTTTTTTTTTGTTATTATTAACTTCTTTATAGTATATTAAAATAAAAATGGAGAAAAGACTAAAAAAATATACATTATTATAAAATTTTATAAAAGTTATTTTTTTTCTAGTTATTACAGACTTATTTAAAGTACAATAAAATAAAAATTGAAGAAAAAACTAAAAATATACATTACTGAAATTTAGAATTTAAATAAAACCATGTTACTAAATTTTTTTCTTTTTCTTTTTTTTTTTTTTTTTTTTTTTTTAATTTAAAGTCTTCTTCCAAAAAAAATAATAATAATAATAATTCTAATTTTACTTTATATTTATATTTAATATATATGAAATTAATATCAAAAGCATTTTTATAAATCTTAACTTTAAATGTATCAATTTTAAAAAAATTAAAAAAAAGAAATAAAAAAAATAAAAAAAAAAAAAATAAAAATAAAAATAATAATAAATATATAAATTAAAAATAAAAATAAACATTTAATATAGATAATTATATGATAAATAATAATTTAATCCCTGTTTTAAATTCATTAGATTTAATATAAACTATGTAAAGTTAAACAAACAAAATAACTGATAAAATCTATATAAAAATATAAATAATATTCCACTCCATCTGATAACATATCAGTAACTATATGATAAGAAAGTCTTAAAATCAATGAGTTTTTGAAAAGTTATTTTTAGAAATTCAATATATTCTTTTAATAAAATTTTATTATTTTTTTCTTATTATATTTTAATATTATATAAAAAAAAATATATATATATATATATATATATTTTTTTTTTTTTTGAAAAATCTATGAATATTTTTATAATGCAATGAAAATATTAACATATTTCGCATTAAATATTAAATATTTTATTATAATTTTCTAAATAATTTTTAGACCCATAAATAATAAAATTTAATATAATAAATTCCCTAATTAATATTTCACTATATAAATATTTAAATAGTTTTTTTTTTTTTTTTTTTTTTTTTTTTTTTATTATTAACCTTTTTAATGCATGACCAAAAAATCTATATTATTAAAATTTATATAAGTTATTTTTTTTTTCGAGTTGTTACTGACTAATTTAAAGTAAAATGAAATAAAAATTAAAGAAAAAAACTTAAGTATTCATTACTGAAATTTAGAATTTAAATAAAACCATGATATATATATATATATTTTTTTTTAATCGAAAGTCCTCTTCTAATTATACTTAATATATATATTTAATATATATGAAATAAATATCAAAAGTATTTTTATAAATTTTAACTTTAAATGTATCATTTTTAAAAAAAATTAAAAAAAAAAAAAAAGATAATAATAATAAATATATAAAATTAAAAATAAAAAATAAACATTAAATATAGATGAATATAATAGATATTAATAATATCAAGATTAATTTATTAAATATTAATATGATAAATAATAATATAACTTTTGTTTTAAATTTATTATATTTAATATAATTTGATAAAATTTTAATGAAAAAAATAATAATCCAATGTATTAGATAACTAATATAAAATATCAACAATTATTTAATATGAAAGTCTTAAATTCTAATTGGAATATAATGGTTTTTGAAAAGTTATTTTTAGAAATTCAATATATTCTTTCAATAAAATTTTATTATTTTTTTATTATTATATTATAATATTATATATATATATATATATATATATTTTTTTTTTTTTTTTTTTTTTTTTTTTTGAAAATTTTATGAAATATTTTACATTAAAATTTTAAATTATAATAAATTTTTGGTAAAAAGTCTCGGTAAATGTACATAGGATTTAAGTAATATAAATATTGCGGAAGATATGTGTAAAATTTCTTTTATAAAGTTTCATTTATCATTTCATTATATTAATAAGTCAAATTTAAAATTTAATTATATCATTCGTAATTAAATAATAATTGTCTTAATAATTTAATAGTATTTAATAATTTATATACATTTATCAATTTTTTTTTTTGTTGTTGTTGTTTTTTCGTTTTTTCTATTTATACAATTATATATTGATAATAATTATGATATTAAATTTTAAAAATTTCCACCAAATTTATAATTAAAAATTTATTAAATTTTATATTCGTGTAACATTTTATTATGGTTTTAGGGTTTTAAATGATATTAACATAAATGATTTAATTAAATTTCTAAAATTAGTAATATTTTTATCGTGTAACATCAATTTGTCATTAAGTTAAATATTTATATTAAAAATTAATTAAATATAATTTATTAATATTTATATAAATTTTAATAATAAAAAAAAAAAAAAAAAAAAAATTTATAAATATATAAAAAGGTTTAAAATTTTCAAATTTAAAAACTTCAAAGAATTAAAAATTTAAAGTTTTAAAGTTAATAGAATTAATTTAAAAGAATTTATTAATATTATTATTCTTCTTCTTAATTGTATTAAGAACTACATAAAAGAATAAAATTAAAAGAGAAAAGGAATAATTTTTTATTACTATTATTATTTTTGATATATCAGGAATATATTCATAACTATAAAAAGTTTCAAATTTTTTAATTTTACATCAAATTATAAAAAAATAAAAAAATTTTTAATAAATATTATATTTCAATATATTATAACATTAATAATAATAATTTACTAAAATGAATTTAAAAAATTTTAGTTTAATTTTTTTAGTTGCATTAATTATCTTTGTAATATCAGCTGAAGCTGGTAGAAATGGAAGGTCAAGAAATGGAAGAAGACCAAAAAAATCTAATGAAGATCCAACTATTAAATTTAGACAATCAGTAGAAAAATTCAAAAAAATTAGAGAAGAAGAAAAAATGAAAAGATCATTATTAGCTAAAAGAGAGGAAATTAATGAAAATGATGAAATTAATAGAGCTAATATATTATTACTTCTTGGAAAGCATGATTCAAGTCAAAGAAGTCTTTTTGAAATAGATGGTGATAATTTAATTCAAAATGAATATATTCTTGAAATTGTTAATGATGATAGTACCCCAGAGCAAGTTACTAATAATCTTATTGAAGATAGTAATAGAAAAATGGCTTTCAAATCAAAAGTAAAAACTGTTATTAAAACTGTTAAAAAATCTATAAAGAATATTAAAACTATATCAATAACTAAAAATGCTTACACTACAATTAAAAAGACTACTTCTACATTAAAAAATATTAATACTAATACTATAAAAAAGACTTCTACTGTTCAAACAATTACTAAAACTAAAATAGCAGTTGCCACTAACGACGCAATTGCCACTAACGACGCAATTGCCACTAATAACGCAGTTACTTCCAGTATAACTTCTAGTAATAATTTAAATAAAATTTATCAACCAAAACCAGGTACAAAATTCCAATGGCAACTTTCCAACTGTAATAAAGTAAATACTTCAGTTAATGCTGATGTATTTGATATTGATCTTTTCGAAACTCCAGAAAAAAAAATAAAAGAGTTACAAAACAAAGGAAAGAAAGTTATTTGCTATTTCTCCGGTGGAACAATTGAAAGTTGGAGAGATGATGCTGAAGATTTCTTAAATAAAGGGGTTGTTTTGGCTGAAATGGAAGATTGGGAAAATGAAAATTGGGTAAATATTAACAGTTCTAAACTTAAACCACTTATTCAAAATCGTTTAGATATTGCTGTCGAAAAGGGATGTGATGGTGTAGAAATTGATAATGTTGATGGTTATACCTTTGATGAAAATGATTTTACTTATAGTCAACAATTAAAATTCAATAAATGGTTAGCTGATGAAGCTCACAAAAGAAATCTTTCTATTGGTTTAAAGAATGATATGGACCAAATTAAAGATTTACTTCCATTTTACGATTGGGCCTTAAATGAAGAATGTTATGAATACGGAGAATGTGAAAAATACAAACCATTTATTGAAGCTAATAAGGCTGTTTTCGGGGTCAGTTATATTACCGGTTCAAAGAAGATTGCTGAAGCTTGTAAGAAAGCTAATAAATTAAATCTTGATTACCAAATTAAGAATCTTGAATTAGATGCTTCAAAAATTGACTGTTCTATTTATGAATAAGAAAAGTTTTTAATATTACTATTTATATATATAAATAGTATTATACAATCAAAATATATATATATATATTAAGGATTAGTATTATAAAATTAAATTTATTTATTTATTTCTTTTTTTAAATATTATAAATTATAAATAATATGCGTACTTTTAGACTTAATGTATATTATATATATATAATATAATATAAGAATATATTATATAAATATAATTATATTTGTATAAAAAAACTAAAACACATTTCATATATATCATATTTATCATTTTATTATTTTTTTCTGTTTATTAACTTAATAATGTATATAAAAATATAAATAAAATTAAAAATAATTAAACATATTTCATATATATCATATTTATCATTTTATTATTTTTTTCTGTTTATTAACTTAATAATGTTTATAAAAATATAAATAAAAATAAAAATAAATAAAAAAAAATAAAAGTAATTAAAAAAAATTTAAATACTTAACAAAAAAAAAAGAAAATCTTCTATAAGAACTAAAAAAAAAGAAAATCTTCTATAAGAATAAGAAATGTATTTGTATAGTATTATTATTATTATTATTATTATTATTATTATTATTATTATTATTATTATTATTATTATTATTATTATTATTATTATTATTATTATTATTATTATAATTATTAAAAATTAACATTAATTTTATTATTATTGAATTATTAAATATGTACTATTATCTCAATTGAATTATATATAAGTTTAATTTATTATAAAAGTATAATATAAATTTTACAATGTAAAAGCTTTCTTAATATATCGATCTTGACCTTATAAATAATTCAATAAGAATACATTCATATTAAATATATTAAAAAAAATTATAAATTCATTTTGAATAAAAAAAAAATATCATTTTTTTTATATAAAAGATGTATTCTTAAATATTAACACTATAATTAATTTTAATTGTATTAGAGTAATTTTAAAAATTATATAATTATTAAAATTATAGAATATATATTTATGTGATGAAAATTATCATCATTAAATACACTAATATTTGAAATAATAATATTGACATAGTTTTATTGCTTTAACTTTTATAATTTAAAAAAATTATAAAACAACATTTATTAATATTTATCTATATATATATAAATTGATATCATAATTTAAGAATAAACTTTTCTACTTTAAAATTATTAATTTATAGCTAATAATCATAATAAAAATTAAGAACTAGCCATTAAAATTCCATGTAAAAAAATAGATATAATTAATAGTTGAAATTTCATGGAATAATAAAAAATTTTAACTAATTTAGGTTAAAACGTATTATATACAGTTAGGATAACAAGATATATCAATTTATTAAAGTATAATATAAATAAAAAACAAATAAATTACACCTTATATAATTATTTAAAAATTGATGGAGGAAACATGATAAAAAAAAAAAAAAGAAAGTTTCAGTATTAAACTTAATGATAATAATTTCTAAGTAATTAATGATTATATAATTAATGTTTAAATATATATATATATATATATTTTTTTTTCTCAAAATTTTATTATTATCTCTTTTTTTTAAATAAAGTTTACTATTCTTTATAGATATAAGCACTTTAAAATTAAGTAAAATTAAGAAAAACTTTATATAAATATTTTTTCTCTTTTTTTTTTTTATTCTTTTTTTTTTTTATTCTCTTGACTAAATGTTTTTAAAATCATAAAAATTCATTTCCATAAAACATAGAAAAATAATTTTTTATATAAAATATGTTAAATTTAACTATCATCAATAAAAATTTTTAATAAAGATTAAAATAGGAAAAGTAAAATTTCATAAATATATGTTTCAGCTACTTATTTTAATTGTATTTTTAATACACGTGAAAAAATATTTAATATCATGCAATTCTCTTTTAAAAAACTTTTTAGCCAATCAAATATTTTATTATTATGTTAAAAAAATATATCTTAGAATTATATTAAAATTTTAATATATTGATCAATATACTATAAAATATATTTTAACATAAATCTTTAATTATTTTGTATGGATGTATTATAATAAATATTTAAAATTTAAAAATTTTTTTTAAAAAAAAAAAAAAAAAAAAAAAAAAATTGGAATCAATAAAATATTGGAATATTTTAATAACAATTAAATACTTTTTTTTTTTTTTTTTTTTTTTTTCAATTATATATATTTTATATTATTATAAAATTTGGTATAAAGTATATTAATATTTTATCATATTTATATGTATTTATAATTAGAATTTCATTACTTAAAACATATCTTACAAAAAAAGGTAAAAATATTTGGAAATTGAGTAATAATAATTTCGAAATCTTAATTTGAGTTTTTTTTTTTTTTTTTAAAAAAAAAAAAAAATAACAATAAAAATAACAATAAAAATAGTAATAATAATATATAATATTATGAAATTGAATTTCAAATGATTTTTATTTTATTTTATTTTATTTTAGATAATAAATAATCTTAAATCATTTTTATAATTTTCCTATTCAATAAAAGTTTACAACAAAATAATTTTTTTATTTTTCATATTCAACAAAATTACTTAATATAAATAATAATATTCCTCTTTTTTTTTTTTTTTTTTTTATAAATTTAAGCACAATTCATTAAATTATACGAAAATATAATAAGCATTTTGTTTATGCTTCATATTCAACAAAATTACTTAATATAAATAATAATATTCCTTTTTTCTATACATATAAATTTAATCACAGTTCATTAAATTATATAATTATACCATATAATAAGCATTTCAATTTTATTATTTCATTAATTAAAAAAATTACCCATAAATTGTTACATTAAAATATTTTTAGAAAGAAAGGATAATATAAAGTAACTTTTTTTTTTTAAATAATATTTTCAATAATTAAATTATGTAATAAATATAACAAATATATCAATATTATTATTTAATTTGTTTAAATTATAATACAGTAAATATAAGAATGAATAATGAAAAAGAAAAAAAGAAGAAATATTAACTTATAATTTATATTCTTTGAATGTTTGTTATTTATTTTAATTTAAAAAGTATTAATGAAATATAAAATAAGGTTTAATGAAATAATATCATAATTTTTATTAAAATAAAATTTATATATAAAAATAATTTATTGTCATTATTAAAATTTTAATTTTTTAAAAAATGGAAAAAGAATGTAAATAATTGAGAATTACTTATTAATTGAATTATATTTTAAATGTTTTTAATAATTAACTAAAAAGTTTTTTTTTTTTTTTTTTTTTTTTTTTTTTTTTTTTTTAATAATTAAATTTTGCTATCAATAAATAATAATTAAAATTAAATATAAAATTATTAAATTTATATATATATATATATATTATGATAGAATATAATACATATATAAGAATAAAATGGTTGAAATAAATCCAGATTCAATTAAAAATAGATTAAGAAATCATACACCCCCATCAACTTCTTTTGATGAATTAGAAGATAAACCAAAAAGAAGAACTAGAAAATCATCCACTTCTTCAGATGATAAAACACCTAAAAAAACAACAAGAAAAACAAAAAAGACGGCTTCACCAATTGTTTTAACTTCACCAAATCAAGAAAAAGTTGAAGAAAATACTGAAAATATTGCTGAAATTGTACAACCTGAACCAGTTATCATTAAAAAAACATTATCATTAACGGGGAATAATAATAATAATAATGAAACAGTGAATGACAATTCCAATGGAGTTAATGTTACACCAAAACGTAAAAGAGGAAGACCAAGACTTAGTAGTAATGAAGTCACTACTACACCAACACCAACACCACAATTTGATACTAAGAGAATAAAAGTTGATACTCCAACTCATACATCAGTAACCACTCCAATTATTAAAAAATCAGGAAACTCCGAAGTTATTATTTTAAATAATAACTTACATGAACAAAATACCACAGATAATTCTACTTCAACAGAAAATTCTTCAAAATTAAATTCTTCAGCTTCTAATCTAACACACAAAGCTATAAGTGAACTTACTGAATCAAAAAATGGTGAAGTTATTGAAGTTGATTCTTCATCCCTTACTGAAGAAAATCAAGTTGAAAAAGTTGCAACTCCAGAAAAACAAGAATCATCCACAACTGCTAATACACCATCTAAAAAAACACCATCCAAAAAAACACCATCTAAAGAAACACCATTAAAAAAGAGTCCTTCTAAAAAAACTTCATCAAAAGAAGAGGTTTCAATTGAAGAAGTAAAAACAGAAAATACTCCATCTCGAAATACCTCATCCAATGAAACTCCATCTAAAAAGACTCCTTCTAAAAAGACACCATTAAAGGAGACACCTTTGAAGGGAACATCAATTGAAGAAACACCATTAAAAAAGAATACACCTTCTAAAAAAACTCCATTAAAGGAAACTCTAATAGAAAAAGAAAACCCAGAACAGACCCCATCAAAGGAAACTCCATCAAAGAAGACTCCATCAAAAGAAACTCCATCTAAGAAAACTCCATCTAAGAAAACTCCATCAAAGGATATTTCAAATGAAGATGATTCAGCAATGGATGTTGATGCTCCAACTAATAGCGAAAAGGTAAAGGAAATAGAATCAGCGCCAGAACCAGAACCAGAAAAGAAGTCTAGTCACATTACTTTTGATGATGATGATTTTGATATAAAAATGGTTAAGGTAACTCAAGTAGATGATAGTAATAATGTTGTAATAAAATCGAAAAAAACTATACAAAAGGAAGAAAAAGAAGAAGAAGAAGAAGAAGTTGTATATTCTTCTGATGAAGAAAATATTGAAGAAGAACCAGAAACTGTATCATTAAAAACTGGAAGAGAAGATGCTTTAAAATTATTAAAATCGGAAAGAGAACATGAAATTAAGTAACTATCTATACAAAATAATATTATATATATATAAATAATTTTATTTTATTTTATTTTATTTTATTTTTTATTTTTATTTTTATTTTTATTTTTATTTTTATTTTTATTTTTATTTTTATTTTTATTTTTATTTTTATTTTTATTTTTATTTTTATTTTTATTTTTATTTTTTTAATTAAATTCAAAGATAAACTAATTATAATAATAATAAATTTTTTTTTTTTTTTTTTTTTTTTTTTTTTTTGAAAAGATTGGCACAAAATCGTAAACAAAAGAGAAGAGCAAAAGATGAATTTTTAAAAGCTCAAGCATCAAAAAATAAAATAGAAATGCTTCCAACTGAACTTTTAGATGAGGTAGCGAAAGATCAAGAAGAAACAAGGTATATATTATATATATAAAAGAAATAAAATAAAATTTAATTCAACTATATTAATTTTACATTTAAATTTTATAAAAAAAAAATAATAATTAATAATATTCATTAATTTTATTATAATTTTTTTTTTTTTTTTTTTTTTTTTTTTTTTCATTTAATTAATTTTATATAATTTTATATAAATTTATATATATCTATATATATAAAATTATTTATAAGTGAAAATGAAGTAGAAGAAACAAA
>JACVTC010000036.1:447500-582500 GCA_016946835.1 Neocallimastix lanati (nom. inval.)
TTATTTCTTATTATATCTCTTTAAGAGAAGAAATGAAAAAAAAAAAAAAAAAAAAAAAAAAAAAAAAAATTGTAATAATAATAATAATAATAATAATAATAATAAATAATTATAAAATATTTTTTAAATATATATATATATATATTAGAAAATTTTGTTAACTATTATTATCTTTTTATATATAAACCAAAGATTAACAATATATATATATATATATAAATATAAATAATTGTAATTTTTTATTTATTAGAAGAAAAAAAAAAGTTTTTTTCTTTTCTTTTTTTATTTTTTATTTTTATTTTTATTTTTATTTTTTTATATTTATAAGTTAATTTACTTTGTATTGATATAAAAGGAAATTAATTAAGTATCATGTTAATACATATTTATATAATTTATATAATAATAATTAAATTAATAAAATTAATTAACAAATTTCTTAACACTTTTAAAAAATTGTCACAAAAAAAAATTCAGAAAAAAAAATTTTCGGAAATAAAAATAAATATATAAAACTAATTAATTGGATAAAAATTATAAGATAATTAAATGAATAATTAAAATAATTCATACTTAAATATATATAAAAAATATAAAACATAAAAAAATAAATAAATAAATTGATAAATAAATAAATAAATTAATAAATAAATAAATAAATAAATATATAGATATTTACTTAGGTGCTTCCTCCATTTATTTATTATTATATACTAAATATATATATATATATATATATATAGAAATCACATAAAAACAAATTTAAAAACGTTGAATTTTATATAATCAACTTCATATTAGAATACATTTAATTGTATGTACTTAATAAAACATGTTATATAAAAGTTATATTTCAGTAAATACAATTACAATAAAAAACAATAAAAACAAAAATATATAGATAAATGGGTACATATCAATAATAATAAGTTCATTTAATCATAATAATGCATTTTGTTATATAAAAACTTAATACTTTTATTTATTTCAATAAAAAAAGAATAAAATAAAAATAAAAATAAAAATAAAAAACTTTGTAGAAGTGGATTTTCTTTATTTTTTATTTTTAATTTTTTTTTTTTTTTAATATATTTTAGTATTAATTTTATCTTAATTTACTCAAATTATAATAAAATAAAATTTTCCATTTTCCATTTTATGTTAAGTCATTTTAAAATATAATAAATTGTACTTAATAAATATAATACTAAATATATATTCACTGATTTATTTTAAATTATTAAAAATAAATATATAAAAATATTTAAAATATATTTTAAACAAAAATTAGTAAATAAAGAAAAAATTATTTTGCATGGAATTTTTTATTAATTTATTTATTGATTTATCTTTTTTTTTATCATTATTATCATAAATATTTTTAATATAACCATTATAAGATTTACTAATATTTTCCCTCAATATTGACACAGCTTAGCCATTTTATCATTACCATTAGGTCTATTAAAAATATTATTGAAAAGTCCTCATGGAAAATTACACCTTTTAGTTATTTAAGTTGGATTATCTTTGATGAAAAGAAAAAGATCATATAAGATTAAAGAAATAGAGTGACAATCTAATATTTTTAAATAAAAAATAAAATGAAATACATTAATTAAATAAAAAATAATTTAAAATTAGATTCCGTAATCTTAATTGTCATATCAATGATAATTATAATAAAATTTTTTATTATTAAAAAAAATAAAAATAAAAATAAAAAAAAATTCATAACTGTATATATAAAATGAAAAATCAAAATTTTAATTTAAACAGTAATTTTAATTATTTCAATGATTATTTATATATAAGACACTTTATTTATTTCTTTTTTAATATAATCTAAAATTTATACTTCACTTCCAATATAAAAATTTTTACTTTTATTTTTATTTTTTTTCTTATTTGTATAAAAATTATTTTTTTTTTTTTTTTATTTATATTCTAATATAGGGTTGAAATATAATATAAAACATAAAAATAACCTTACAATGTTAACTTTTTTATATTTTATAATAAAAAAAAAAAAAAAAAAAAAGTATCACAATGGATTTAATGTGTCTTATATATAAATAATCATTGAAATAATTAAAATTACTGTTTATATTAAAACTTTGATTTTTCATTTTATATATACAGTTATGAATTTTTTTTTATTTTTATTATTATTTTTATTTTTATTTTTATTATTATTCATATAAAATATTGTTTATATAAAAAAAATAAATAAATAAATACATAAATAAAAAGCACATATTTTATTTTTTTTTCAATAAAATTTTAAATTTGAAAATAATATATTTATTTACTGATTTATATGTTTTTTTTTTATAAAAAAATTACAATTATATATTCCAAAATAAAAATGAAAAAAAAAAAAAAAAAAAGTATGGCATTTCGAAAAGTTGCATTTCGAAAATGTGGCATTTCAAAATAAATAATTTAAATTAATAAATAGATTATTTAAATAAATAGAATGTATTGTATTTTGAAACGTGGCTTTTAATTTTAATTTTAATATAAATTTAGCGCCCCATATTTTTATTTTTTTTAAATAATTGTAAATAAATAAATAAATAAAAATAGAAATAAATATAAAGGGTTAATTTTTTTTTTTAAAAAAAAAAAGTTTTCTCATAAATACATTATTTATAATGGATAAAAATCTCAATATTTGTTTATTTACTAACTTTATTTATTTGAAGCAAAAGGCTTATTTTTTTAAGAATGCATAATTTAATGATATTTATATATATAAAATGCATTTAATGGATCATCCATATTTCAATACATTAAATACATGTTTCTATATTAATTATATAAAATTAAATATTATTATATATTTTATTATCATTTTAACAGAAAAATAATATTAAGATCAATCTATAAAATTAAATATCATTATATATTAATTCATAATTTAACAAAAATATCAAAATATATTGTAAATACTAAAATATATCTTTAAAATTAAATATTATTATATATTTTATCATCATTTTAACAAAAAATATTAAAATCAATCTTTCAAATATCATTAAATATTATTTCATTATTTTAACAAATATATTAAAGTATATCTTAAATACTAAAATATATCTTAAAAATTAAAATATTAAATATAATTAAATATTATTTTATTATTTATTAAGAATTTAAATACTATTATTTATTTATCAAATATAATTTAAGCCACTTGTACAATAACTGTTTATTAAAGACATGACTTTATTTATATAAAGCCACGTTCCGAAATGCAACACCTCCATTTGAATTTTATTTTTAATAAATATTGAAATATTTTTTAAAAAAGTACAGATTTTTAATTATGTTTTAATTATTTTTTTTTTTTTTTTATAATTATAAAGTATTATATTAGAAAATATATTATTTTTTAATATTTAAAAAATAAAATATCTTTTTAAATATTTTTTATTTATATTTAATTATTCATTCTTTATTTCTATAATAAAATGATTAAGAAAATTTATTAAATATTAAATATACATTTATTCATTTATTTATAAATAAGCTTTGAGAGCATAAGGTTCCTGGTTCGACCCAGTCTATACCTGTAACATTTTTTCCACTGGTTTTTCGTTATTAGGTGGTTAGGGTTTTCAGGTAAGTATTATACCCATTTGATACCCCTTTATCTCTAATTCAACTTTCATCGATTTACACTTCTTGCAGGCCTGAGAGGGTTGAGTTAGGTAAGTGTATGGCAAGTTTCTTAAGGGCTCCAGTAATAAACCATTGTGTATCTTCGGATGTGCAGCTGGGGAGAAATCTAGCTATGGTCGTTAAAAAAAAAAAAAAAATTCATATATAATTATATATATGAATTTTTTTTTTTTTATAAAATTATTAAAAATATAAGGAGCTAAATTACAACGATATAAAAGCCACATTGTGAATTGTAACAGAATTATACAAAAAAAAAATTTTTTTTCTAATATGGATAAACCTTATTTTAATTTTTAATTATTAATATTATTTTTATTTTTTTTATAGATATTTAAATAAAAAAAAGTCCTTTTAATGTTTTATATAATATTATATATCATTATTTATTTATCAAAAATAAACAAATATATATGAATATATGTATAAATTGTTACATTTATGTTATATTTTTTATTTATTGATTTATTTATCATAAATATTTTTAATATAGCCAGTATAATAAAAGTTTACTATTACTTTTTCTCAATATTGACACAGCTTAACCATTTTATCATTGTCATCAGGTCTATTAAAAAGCATTATTGAAAGTTCACTTGGTAAAATTATAAAATTCATAATTTCAATTATTCTAGTGTTGGATTAAATATAATATTATATATTATATTCATATAAATAAAGTATTATATTGTTTATATAAAATTTTTGTTTATATAAATAAATAAATAAATAAAGACACGTTTTTTCCATGTTTCATTTCTTTTTCAATTTAATATAAAATTTGTTCTTTATGTCAATTTTCAAATATAATACATATATATTATTTTTTTCAATATATATTTAATATTACTATATCCTAATAAATATAAATTTAAATTGGAATAAAAAAAAAGTCCTATTAATGTTTAATTTTTTTTTATTATATAATAATAAAAAAAAATTTGTATATATATATATATATATACATTTTTTTTTTTTAATATGTATTTAATATTATTTTGTCTTAATGAATATAAATATTAACCAAAAAAAAAAGTCCTTTTAATGTTTAATCATTTTATATTATAATAATAAAAAAAAATTTTGTATATATATATATATATGTATTATTTTTTTTAATATGTATTTAATATTACTTTATCCTAATGAATATAAATATATTAACTGGAAAAAAAAAGTCCTTTTAATGTTTAATCTTTTTTATTTTATAATAATAAAAATAATAAAAAAAGGTATCACAATATGGATCAATTATATATAAAATGTTATAAAAAAAAAAAAAAAAAAAAAAAAAAAAAAAAAAACACGTTTTTTATTTCTTTTTCAATATAATTTCAAATTTGTAATTCATATCAATTTACATATAAAAATATTATTATTATTAATTTTTAAATTTTAATATATTATAATATTAAATTTATTCAATTTTTATATTAAAATAAAAATAAAAATAAAAATGAAAAAAATGTCCTTATAATGATAAAGATTTTTTTTTAAAAAATATATATATATAAATATAAATAAATTAATATATATATAAATATTTATATAAATATTTATATATGAATAAATAAAGAAAAATTATCTTTATGTTTTATATATTTATTGATTTATTTATCATAAATTTAATATAACCAACCTAATAAAGTTTACTAGCACTTATTATCAATATTGGAACGACTTAACCATTCTTTTATTACTCTTGGGTCTATTTAAAAAAAAAAAAACTATCAGAAGTTCACATCGTTTTAGATGTGTTAACTTTAATGAAGAGAAAAAAAATTATTTAAGATTAAAGAGATAATACTTTTTTTTTTTATTTATGAACTATAGAGTGACAGTTAAATAAAATAAAATAAAATTAATAAAAAAAAATATATATATAATTTAAATTTTATAATCTCAGTCATTATAAATATTTATTAAAATTATTAATAACAGAACATATAAATGTAAAGTTATAGTAATTTAAAGAATTTTCTTTTCTATGGATTATTTATATATAAAAAGACCACGTTATTTATTTATTTATTTTTTTTTTTTTTTTTTGTGGATACATTTAATTTTTTTTTTAATTTTATATATAATATAATATAATTTTTTCCTGAATAAAAAAAATGTCCTTTAACATTTTTAAATTATAATTATGATAATTTTATTTCATTATATTTATTGCATTTATATTGAAAATTTAATATAAAAATTATCGTTGCTTTGTATTTTTTTTTTTTTTTTATTAATTATAAATTCTCTAAATATAATCAAAATAGTAAGGTTTACATATACTTGGTAGAGCTTAGCCATTTTATCTATTAACAAGTTAAATGAAAAATTGTACCTTTTTTTTTTTTTAGAAATAAACAAAAATTAATTTTACAAAATCTTAATGATTTATATATATAAATTATTATTATTATTATTATTAATAAAAAAGAAAAAAAAAAAACTTTTTTTGTTGTATAAAAAACAAACAAACAAACAAATAAATAATAATAAAAAAAAAAAAAAGTATAATAACATGAATTATAAATATTAATGACTAAAACATCAATTTCAATTTAAAAAAATTAATACCAAACATGAACAAAAACAAAATAAAAAAATAAAAAAAAAAAAATAAGAATTGACTGTTGAAACAAAAATTATAATTAAATAAAACAAAATAAAGAGTGAAGCACTATAAAATAGTAAACTATTAATAAAAATAAAATATAATATAATAAAATAGATAGTTGAAATATAAATATAAAGTACAGATTGAATAAAATAAAATAAAATTGGATTGTTTTAAATATTATTAATTACTTAGTTTGGTAATTAATAATAATATATAAAACAATCCAATATTATATTAAAACACACACACACAAAAAAAAAAAAAAAAACATGAAAAAACAAAATAAAAAATAAAATAAAATATAATAAAAAAAGGAAGATAAACTGAATTAATATATATTTTATATTAACAACGTGAATAATTTTTATATTAAATAAATATATCTGGATATGAAATTTGAGAGAATAGTTAATGACGTCTTGATAACGTATTAATTTATACAAAATATTGTACAAATACTTTTATATTATATAATATTTATATATATTTACTATTTCAAAAGAAATGTATATATATATATATATATATATATTTTTTTTTTTTTTTTTATGATTTTTGATATTTGATTTTTTGTTTAGATATTTTGTTGTTGTTGCTGTTGTTATATTTTATGTTTTAATATAATCCTTGTTTGGTAATTGATAGCAATATTTAAAACAATCCAATTTCAATTCTATCTAATTCTAAAAGTCAACTTATTTGATATAACCCTGGTTTGAGAAAGTATTGTTGGGATAATAATTTTCTTATTATGATTACAATATATTTATACAAGTAAAATTAATTCTACATGATTTTACATTTAAAACTAATCTAACAACTTTCTCACACGCACTTCTCTTAATTCCAAGAAATGTTTTATTTTTAATGTGTTTTTATATTTAGTATTATAAATAGTAATAATTACTATTTAAGGAAATATTAAAATAATAAGAATATAATTAAACATCATGTTATAAAATTTATTACATTAATTATAATCATAGTTAATATTTAGAATTCAAGCCACATATTGAGAATTTTTAAAAATCATTAGATTTAAATTTGATTTAGGACATTAATTTATGTTTGAATAATAAAAATTATTTTATATTAATTAAGGTTTTGAATATATTTCATTTTTTATCATATTTTAATAATTTATAATTATTAATATTCTTAATATTTTTATTATTATTATTTTAAGAATTTTAAATAATTATTACTATTATTATTACTTTTTCATTTTTCTTTAAAAGCTCTACAATTTAAGGAATAAAGGGTAAGGTATTATTAAAGGATTATTAAAGGGGAAATCTATACATGTTTTTTAATATTTGATATATTCGTACATAAGAAAAATAAATATATATATATATTTTTAAATTTATCTAAATTTATAAGTTGTAATTAACAAAATATTGTACAAATTCTAATATACTATCAAGACATTATTAACTTTTTTAACAAATTTCAAGGAGAATTGCATTTCTCCAAGTGAAGTATTGATATAAATAAATGAATGAATATATAAATAACAATTCAAAATAAATTTTTTAAGATATATTTTAATATTTTATATAAAATAGCAATCAATATAATATATAAATTTTTCTTTTTGCAATTCTGATAATAATTGAAAAAAAATAAAAAAGTTGATTTTTTTTACTAATATTTTTTTTCAAGTATTTATTAAAAGATTCTGAAATATTATTTGTCATATACTCAATATTATCATAATAATTCCAATTTTCAGTTTCATAACTAGTTAAATAACTTTTTTTTTTTTTAAAAAAAATAATTCTTAAATATTTCAAAAATTGAACATAATTATGTTTTTGGCACTCACTTTATATATTCAGGGTTAATAAAAGGAAAGTTCGAAGTATATTTATAATAAATATTTGTTTTGCTTATTTCAATTTATCTTTTTTTTTTTTTTTTTTAATAAAAGTTTCTAATTAAATATTTTAATGATTAATATATTTTTAATTATATATATTTTTAACAAAGATTAATTATCCAAATCTTATTTTTTAATTCTTTTATATTTTAAATTATTCTTTTTTTTATTTTTTTTTATTTTTTATTTATTTTTTATTTATTTTTAGTGTAACTGATAAAGTATTTATGAGATTATTTTATTTTTTAATATAAAAATATATTTTTAAACATAAAAATTCTATAATTTTAATTCATTTATATTTATTTTTTTATATTTAATTATTATTATTATTATTATGTTTCAACATAAAATGCTATAAGAAAAACTTTTTTATGTTTTTCTTTAATATTATTTTTATTAATTCATTTATATGTATATTTGTAAATAATAATATTTATATTTAAATATAATGTTTATAAATAAAAATAATATTTTTATTAATTCATTTATATGTATATTTGTAAATAATAATATTTATATTTAAATATAATGTTTATTTATTTAAACTATTAAATATTTAAATATTTACTTTCAATATTAATAATATTTATTAATTTATATAAAAAGTATATATTTAATAAACTTTTAATAATAAATCTATTGTAATTTTATTTTTATCTTTTGTGTTTTCAAGTAATGTTACACAAACTCTAAATTTATACAATAAACTTTCAATTGACATTCATTGAAACTAGTACAAAAAAAAAAAAAGAAAAACTTTCATTCCAATGACATATATTATAATTAAAGTACAAAATTCCTTTCATTTTCCAGAATGTCATTTCATTATTAAGATGAACTTGTGTTTAACTAAAATTGTAGTAAAACAAAATAGAAAAAAATCCTTTTTTTTATTATTTTTTTTTATTTTGTTTGAAACATTTGAAATTCTATAGAATATTTTTTAATATTATTTAATTATTTAATTAATGTAAATATAACAGGAGAATAATCGATTCCTTCCTTTAAAAAAAAATAATAAAATATATGGCTAAATTAAAAAGTAATTTCTAATTAATTAATTAATTATAGAGTTTATGAAATTGAAATAAAACTTAAAATATTATATATATTATAATATTTTTAATACTATACTAATTTAATAATTTAATAATTATTTATTTAATAATTATTTATCATATAACTATTAAATTAATATAATATAATAAAAAATAATATTATATAAAATAAAATTTTAATTAAAATTTTCAATTCATTTCTTAAAGTTTATGGTAGATTGATATTTAATAAATTTTTTTTTTTTTTATTCTGATTAAAATTTTTTGAAAATTATATTAAAAATAATTATATTTATATAAAAATATAAAAAAAAAGTAATTATATAAAAAAAAAAAAATTTAAAATTTATTTTAAAATTTATAATAATTACTTTTTTATTTTTTTATTTTTTTATTTTCATTTTTTATTTTTTATTATTATTATTTTTTTTTTTACAGCCGCCGTTATTTTGAAGTTTAAAGTCATTTATTCATTTATTAATTACTTTTTTTTTTATTTAATAAAAAAAAATAATAAAAAAATAAATAAATAAAAAGAAGTATTTGTCTAGTTTGAATATAATTAAACATAATAATATGAAATTAAAAAAGATAAACTAAAAAAGAAGATTTTATTTTTTTTAATTGACTTTTAAACAAATGAACTTTTTTTTTTTTTTAATAAATAATATGTTTTTTTATTATTATTATTATTTTTTTAATAAATAACATTTATTTATTTATTATTTTATTTATACACTAAATAAAAAAAAATATTTATATATTTACGATTATTTAATATTATTTTTATTTCGTTTTGATTTATATTAAGTTTATTTTTATGTATATTTTATTCCTCTCTTTTTTTTTTTATTTAAAAAAATTTTTTTGATATTATTTTTTGATTGTGTGTGTGTATGCTTTTTTTTTTTTTTAAATATATAAAAATAAAAAATAAATGAAAGTAAAAATAAATAAAAGAAAAGAAAAATTACTTTCTATATATATATAATTTTTATTATTATTTTATTTTTTGTTGGTTTCCTTTTTTTTTTTTTTTTTTTTTTTTTATTTTTTTATTTAATTTGTTTTCATCTTTCTTTTCTTATTTACTTTTTTTTTTTTTTTTTTTTTTTTTTTTTTTTTACTTTTATTTAATTTTTTTTATTTTTTTTTTATTATTTTATTTTTTTTATTGTTTCTTTTTTTTTTTTTTTTTTTTTTTTTTTAAATTATTAACAAAAATATTTTTTTTTATATCAAGAAAAAGTATTTTATGTTCAATAAAAAAAAAAAAAAAAAAAAAAAATAAAAAAATAAAAAATAAAAAAAATTTTCTATTATATTAATTATTAACTAAATATTATCATTATTATTGTATAAAAAATAAAAAATATATTATATATATATTTTTTTTTATTAATTTTTTTTTTTTTTATCTTTTGATTTTTATAAATTTATTATAAACAAAAAAAAAATTATTTTATTACATTAAAAGATACGCAACTATAACCATTATTACGCTTAAAGTAGAACTTGTAAGGGTGATAGCAGATGATTTTTGATCATTTGCATTAAGGTTAGAAGAGTTATTATCTGCATTAACTTTTTTATTATCTTTTTCCTTTACAATTTTGTTACCAACAGCTCCAAGACTGAAATCTGGTTCTGGAATAGTAACACCAAATTGTTTAGCAACAAATTCAGAACGACCAGTAATCCATTCCTTAACACCATAGTCGGCTTCACAGGCACCTTTTTCATAAGAATTTAATGATTCCTCAAGAGTAACAGTCTTATCAGACTTTGAAGTAACAGCTCTTGGTGGAACAGTTTTATCCCAAGCCATATCATCATAAAGGAATGCTTTAAAGTAATCTAATCTTGGACCTAATGCCTTAATATTAAATGTTTTTTGAACGGTAACCTTTAAGTATTCTTCAAATTGTTTTTGGAATTGTGGGTGGTATAAGACTCTCTTAACTAATTCAGCACTAACTGGTTTGGTCTTTTGCTTCCATTCAGTATATGGAGTTTCTGGTGGATTATCATCCCATTTACCTAAAGTAAGATCAAAGTCAAATGACATGAATAAATACTTGTTTGTTTCAGGATTTTTGTAAACGTAGAAGTTGTTACCACCAATCCAATAACCATCCCAGTGACCAATAAGGTATTCAATTACCATATATTTAAGGAATAAATCAACTTCAAACTTACTCCTAATTTCATCAGCAGAAGTATTGTTATCAATAGTAGCAATCCAATTAATGAATTCCTTAAGATCTGTGTATGGTTCCTGACCTTCTTTTTCATTTTCACATTCATATAATTCATTATACCATTTTTCATCGGTTTGTACACTTAATGAAGCTGGAACAAATACTTCATCAGAATAGGAAACACCCTTGTAATATGAACCAACTTTTGAATTAGCTGGAAGTTTGTCTTCATGAATAATCTTTTTAATCCAGTTCTTCTTTGGATTATCAGTAATTTCGTATAAACCGTATGGTTCACCATTCATGTACAAACGAGTAAATCCACTTTGTGGTAAATATACACCCATAGCATGACCAACATCAGCTACAAGCTTTTGTTTTACATAAGAACAATCTTGAACAAGACTTCTTAATTTAAATTGCTTTCTACCAAAAACAGATTTATTTTCCTTGGTCTCATTAAGACCATCAGAAAGCTTTACTTTGTATGGACGCTTAGCGAAACCTCTTGTACTCATACCAGAGAAAGATAAAGTAACATTGGTGAAATGTTTAACAGAATCATCACTATAAATTTATTTTTAAAAAATAATAATAAAAAAATATATATATTTTGAAAAGAAAATATATCATAATTAATATATATTTATTAACACTACTAAATCAAATTTATTGTTTCATTTATATTATAAAAAAATAATAAAAATATAAAAATAACAATTTAAAATATTAAAAAAACATATTAAAAAAATTATTTATAATTATTTTACTTTACCCAATAAGATACATTTCAACAGTAGTATCACTTTTAGAACCAACCTTGGCTAATTTTGGATCATTATGAAGGTTGGAAATAGCTGTTGGATCAGCAACAATGTTTATAACTTTAACTTGACCTTCTTGGAAAAGTTTAGAGAATTCACTTTCACTAGATAAAGCTGGGTAGGCTCTTGGAACCTTTGCAATATCTTCATTTTTAATATTATTGTTTAATTTTCCGTAAAGATAGTTATCGGTTGCATCTTTATTAAGTGGGAATTCTCTTTCAACAGATTCTTCCTTAACAATATTGTTTCCACTATCAAGAATAGAGAAATGGAAACTCTTAGTTGGTTTTGGAGCCTGAACATTCCATTTTGAACCTTCAAATTGTGATGTCATTGGAATAACTTTTCCATCTAATACTAATCCAACTGAAGAACCATTATGTTCTTTTGGAAAGGCAATAACATTATAATTGACATCAATGGCATATGCAATACCACATGATAATAATACATTAACAATTTTATTAAATTTCATTTTTATTTAATTAATATTTTATATTAATTATTTTATATATATATTATATATATATCTATTTTTATTTATTTGTATATTTTATTTTATTTTTTTTTTTTATTTTATTTTTTTTATCTTTTTTTATTTTTATTTTTTTTTCTAATAATAGTTTTAATGTTTATTTTATTTTTTTATATTAATCTTAATATTTTTAATTCACTTTAAACTATTATTAACACTTTTTTTTTTATTATTTTATTATTGATTTTTTTTTTAATAAAAATTATATATATATATATATTTAAAAATAAAAAAGATTTTTATTTTTAAAATGGAATTTTTAAACTTTTTATATAATCCATAAAACAAAACATTATTTTATTAATAATTAATATTATTTTTATTATATATATTTAATATATATAACAGTATTTATAATATAATAGTTCAAAATAATATATGTAATATAAAATAGAATTTATAAATAATTCAAAATAGACTGAAATAATTGTAACCAATAGAAATTAATTGTAATAAATTGAAATTAATGAATTAATTAAATATTAATTTAATAATAAATGAGCTTAATTTAATTATAGTATTTCTCAATTTATTAAAATATATTGCTAAATAATGATGTATTTTATTTCATTAAATGTAAAATGAAAAATAAATGAATGAATTGATATATAAATAAATAAATATAAATAAATAAATAAATATAAAATATATATGAATAAACGAATAGATAAAAAAATTTTTTTTAAACAGTAAATTATAATATATGAAACAGTGGAAATATTAATATCATATAATATAATACTAAGCTCTATTTATTAAAATATATTTATAATACTATTTATATTATTATACTATTAAATTTATTAATATTAGAGTTTAGATATTAATGAAATGAAATATATAAATATACTAAAAAAAAAAAAAAGATGATTTTTTAAATTTACTATTTACTATTAAAGTTAATTTAGATAATAATATTAATATATATATAAACCTTATAAATATATAAATATATAAACCTAATAAATATATAAAACTAAAAATATATATATATATATAGAAATTAAGATACAATATTAATATATATGATATTTGAATATGAATGTTTACAACTAAATATTTTATAATAAATATATATTTTAAATTAGCAAATATTGTAATTAAAAGATATAATTTTATATATATAATTACAATAGATGTATTCTTATAAAGTATATAGTAATAAGATATTTATAATAATAAAATATTTATAAAAATTAATGCTATTAAAATAATGAAATATCGCATAATTTTTTAATATATTTTTTATAGGATTTTATTTATTATAATTTATGTAATAATTATACCTCTTAATTATAATTAACATTAGTGTTTTATATTATAATATGGTATAATTGAATAATTAAATGATTATAATTCATAATATTTATAATACAAAAAAGAGGTGGAAACCAATAAAACTGGTATATATTTATTATTTTTAATTTTTTTTTTTAAGCTAATAGATTCATTATTTAAATAGCTTTCTATTATTATTATTATTATTATTATTATAATTATAATGATTATTATTACATTATTACTATAATTAATATAATTTGATATAATTTTAGATACTTATTAATAAATATTAATAAATATTATAATTAAAAAAGAAGTATATTAAACAATGAATAATTAAACTATTCCTAATTAATAAAAATTTAATTACATATTAATAATAAACCAACATATTAATAATAAATCAACAAAATAAAAAAATAAATTTATATTATACTTTAAAATATTTATATTTATATTTATTTACTATTAAATTCTTTAATTATATAAATATTTATATATATATATATATTTATTTATTTATTACTATTATTTATTTTTAAATATATAATAAAAATTAGCAATTTATTAATTTTCATATGAATGGTCCTTCATGTTATTTCTATTTATGATATATTATGGAAAAATTATAAAAAGTGTGAAAATATATAAATGATTATTTCTATATTAATATAATATAAAATAATATGAAAATACATTTTGTTATTTTGTTATAGAACGAAGGATGATTTTTTATTATTTCATATTTCACATTTCATATTATTATTATAAATATATATAAAATTATAATGAAAAAAATTTTTTTTAAATTCTTTAACTACCATTATTGATTATATATTTTTATTTATAACATTTTTAATAATAAAATAAAATTAAAACAAGTAAATAACACCTAATAATTCATCCACTGAATTTCTCTAAAATGAACATGAATTTTTTTTATAATATTTTATAGTTTCAACAGAAAAATTAAATCAAATACTCACAAAAATTATTTAATTTTATGCAATAATAATTTTCAAGCTACTTCTTTAATTATTTTATTATTATTATTATTTATTTATTTTTTATTATTAAAATGGCAAAGTAATTCATAATTAATGAATAATGAATTTTCAATAATTTTTTTTATAAGAAATCTATAGCATTAACATTAGAATTAAAATTAAAATTAGAATTAAAATTAAAATTAGAATTAGAATTAGAATTAGAATTAGAATTAGAATTAAACATTATTTAAAATTATTTTAAAGTAATATTGGCATTTTTTTATTAAAAAAAAAAATTCATTAAAATGTTTATTTTTATAAATAATATATATATATAATAAAAGATAATTAATGGTTACACATAAATGTTATTGATATTTATGTAAATATTAAAAGAAGTTCAAATAAAAAATATATCATTATATAAATAATATAAAATAATAAATTATTGTAATTTAATAGAATTAGAGATATTTTATATTTTATTGTAGAAAAAAAAAAATAAAACTTTAAAAACAAATCGTACATACTATTATTAAT
This sequence comes from Neocallimastix lanati (nom. inval.), assembly GCA_016946835.1. NCBI lineage: Eukaryota > Fungi > Neocallimastigomycota > Neocallimastigomycetes > Neocallimastigales > Neocallimastigaceae > Neocallimastix > Neocallimastix lanati (nom. inval.). The sequence goes on from JACVTC010000036.1 coordinate 463,121, forward strand.
TTATATTTTAAGAATATATTCAGTTAAAAAGAAATATTAATTAAAAAAATAATCAATTTATATATTGAAAAATTCGAAATATATATTTTAACTATATTATTTATATAATGATATATTTTTTATTTGAGTTTCTTTTAATATTTACATAAATATCAATAGAAAGTTCTTAATATAATTTTTTTAAGTTAAAAATATATAATTATACTAATTATGTATTATATAATAAATAATCCATTCTTATTAACTTTTTTTCTATTATACTCATTTTAAACTAATATATTTTATTTTAATTCTATTTAAGATTTATAATTATACTTATTATATATTATATAATAAATAATCCTCTATTCTTATTAACTTTTTTTTTATTATACTCATTTTTAACTAATATATTTTATTTTAATTCTATTTAAGAATTATAATTATTTTATTTTAATAGTATTACTTTATTTAATTATTATTACAACATTTAAGTAAATGCATGTAACAACATATATTAAAAATATTACTCTTTTAAATGTAATAACGACTCCGAATGTTTGTCAAATAAATGTTGTGAAAAAGTATTGTATGTTTAACGATGAAACGCCGATTGTTCATTACCATGATATTTATTCTAACCCAATGTTTTTAGGTAATAATTTATATATAAATTGCGGTAAACCTCCAAGCAATACTTTTGAAAAAATAATGATTGACAATTCCAAAACAATGGTCCTTCAGATTCCAAGAGTGTGGGAATGTTTATCGAAGTTTTAGTATTTATTGGTGTGATCATAATTATCGTCGTAATTGCAGTACTAATTTGTTGTTGCTATTTTTACAAAAGAAAACATAAAAATTACATGTAATATTATCAATTATATATATAATATTTTAAAACTTTATAATTATAAAATGATATTATATTTAAAAGTAAATGAATCAAATATTCATGATGTTACGTATATTATTTATCGTTTTACTCTTAACAGTTCCACATAATATTAATGTTGAGTACTTAGATACATATAAATATAATGGAATTCGCTTAAAAACTACTAGTGGATACAATATGTTTAATATGAGTAAAGATAATGGTATAATGTGGTATTATAATTCCATAATAATATATAATAAAATATAATAATAAAAAATAAAAAATAATATATTAATTATATATTTTTTAATCTAGAAAGAGATTTTATTACAAATTTACAAATTTATATAATATATATTATATATTATATATATTGAATAGAAATATGTATGATAAAATATAAATTAGTATTATAAAAAATAAAATCGTTAAAAATATAATATAAAATAAAGTTTATTCAACAGAGTATTAAAATTATTTCCATCAAACACAAATTTATTTTAAATAATAAAAATAAAATATAAAAGTAGTATCAGTAAATTAGATAGAATGATGCCCATTAAACTCTTCTTCCCTTTATGATTAATATATTAATTATAAAATGAACCATTTAAAAAAAGATAAGAAATGAATAATAATAAAAAAAATAAAAAAAAAATAAAAAAATAAAAAAAACAAAAAAAGAATAAATTTTACTCGGCAATAATAAATTGTTCTTCTTTCTCCAATATGAATAATACATTGTCCTTCTTTCTCCAATATGAATAATACATTGTCCTTCTTTCTCCAATATGAATAATACATTGTCCTTCTTTCTCCAAAATGAATAGATAAAATTTCAAATATTGTATAAAAAGAAGACACAGCCTTGTTTAAGTAATTCATTAAGTTGACAGTAAATATAATAATAGATTTTAATATTCTTAAAATTAATTTGTTAATAATTAAAATTAAATAATAATTTTAATTAGTTTTAATAATTTAAACTTGACAATAAATGTATATAGTAAAAACTATAAATTGAATTATTTAAAAAGATATAAAATAATAAATTTAAGTAAAATATAAGATAAAAATAAAGGATAATAATTTAAATAAGAAATGAATAATAATAAAAAAGAATAAAAAAGAAAAAAATTAAAAAGGAAAAAAATTTACTCAGCAATAATATGTATTAAATAATAAATTGTCCTTCTTTCTTCTATATGAATAATAAATTGCCCTTCTTTCTCCAAAATAAATAGATAAGATTTCAAATATTGCATAAAAGAAGACACATTCTTGATTAATTCGTTAAGTCAACAGTATATATAATAATAGATTTAGATATTCTTAAAATTAATTTGTTAATCATTAATTATAATTATTGTTTAATTATAATTAGTTTTTATAATTTGTACTTCAATAATAAATACAACGTTGAACTATAAATTGAATTATTCAAAAAAAAAAAAAAAAAAAAAAAAAAAAAAAATAAAAAAATAAAATAAAATAAAATAAAATAATATATTTAAATAAAAAATAAATATAAATGATAAAGTATGAATTTCACTTAATAATAATAAATATTTAATCATAAATTATTCTTCTTTCTCCAAATTGGGTAGATAAAATTTCAAATACTGCAGAGAAAACATGATTAGACAATAGATAACTACATATATAATAATTGATTGAAATCCCCTTATAATTCAATTGTTAATAATTTATTATAATTAATTAAAATTATTAATTTGTTTTTATAATTTAAATTAATAATAAATACATCATAGAACTATAAATTGATTATATATAAAAATATAAAATGATATTTGAATACAGTATAAATAATTTATAAATATATATATTTTACTTAGTAATATATTTATAATACAAAATAGGTATTTAAATATATATATATATTTTATTTTTATTTATTTATTATTATTTTTTTTTTTTCATATTATTATATAATTTCATATTGAAATTTATTTATTTATTTAATTTTTTCTTTTCTTTTTTTTTGTTTTTTAAATAATTAAAGTAATAGTAATAAATTATATTTAAAAAAATAAAAAATAAAAAATGAATAAATAAATATATAGATAGAATCATTTAATTATAATATATACATTATACTTATATTATTTAAATGTTATAAATAAAATTTTGATAAAATATTAATTAAAATAGTAGAGATCTGTAATAAATAAATAAAATAAAATAAAAAATAAAAAAAAAATTTTTTTTTATTACTACAATTAATTTCAAAAATAAATATTATTTTTAATAATTACATCTACAATATATATATATATACATAAATATATATATACTTATTTTTGATTATTGTTTTTTCTATTTTTTTTTTTTTTTTTTTTTTTTTTTTTGATTATTTTTTTATTGATTTATTTATTTATTTGATTTTTTGATTTTGATTTTGGATATATATATATTTATTATATATATATATATATATAATATTTGTATTTGTATTTTATTTTTATTTTATTTTATTTTTTTTTATTATTATTCAGTTTAAATCAAAATTCGAATTAGAATTATTTCTAACATATTTCAAAACATTGTTGAATATACTGAAATATATTAATTGACTAAATTATTATTAATTCGATAGTAATAATAATAATAATAAAAAGTATATTAATATTCATATTAATTATAAATAAATTTATATTTTTTTTTATAATTTAGAAATTTAATTATATGACAAATATTTTAATAAATTCTTTAATAAAAATTCATTAATATAAAATAGAAAGATAATATAATATATTTACTATATTGGTTGGCCTATATTTTCACAAACCCATTGATAAACATTTAATTTATTTTCTGAATATTCTCTACCTTTTTGAATCAAGTTTATTAACAATATAAGAGATTTTACAAATATTTTTAAGGATATAACAGCTATTTTAAATCCTACTTTACCCAAGAATTTTGTAATGTAAACAAACTTATCATATAACATTTTAAGATTTCTTTGCATGGATGGACTCACTTGTTGGTACATTTGATACGCTTTAGTTTGAAGATCATTAATGATTTTTGAATAAGGACTAAGATTTTCTGTGAGGGATTGAGGCTCTGGAACGGCTGAAATTATGTTTCTATTATTTTTCATTCCATTCTTATGTTTAGAATAACAATATATTTCTCTTTTCTCTTCCTTAACTTTTTCTTTATTAATCTATATAAAAAAATTTTTTTTTTCATTTTAATGGTCAATTATTTAATTAGTATGAATTATAATAATAATAAACATGAACAATAATAAAAATTGTTTACATAATTAATATAAATATTATAAAAAAAAAACAATATATATAAATTAAAAAAAATACATACATAGAATTTACTACTTTCTAAACACTGTTTTTGAAGTTTCTTCATATTATTAACATTTTCCTTTTGAACTGTTTCTAAAATATCCTTAAATTTATAAATCTTTTTACGGAATATTTGTACTACCATTTCTTGTTTATCAATAAAGTCTGCTACAAAGTAGTGATTTCTTAATCTTTTCATACTTGGACGTTTTTCAACTTCTTTAATTAAACATTCTTTAATAAATGATGATAAATACTCGGAATAATCTTCTGGGTGCTTTAATGTGGATGGATTAAGTAAATTAATACGATAAACAGCTTTCATCTATTTATTAATTTATTTATTTATTAATTAATTTATTTATTTAAAATATAAGATTTTGAAAAAAAAAAAAATTATTTAGTTTTGAATTATTTAATATGATTAATTTTTATTACTCTTATTAATCATATATATTTAATAATTAAAAAATATATATATAAATATATATAAATATTTATATATATTTATATTTATATATTAATTTACCGGATGAATATCAGCATATGGTGGTAAACCTTCAATCATTTCTATTGCTGTTATTCCCATACTCCAAACATCAATCTTTATTATAAAAATAATTATATAATGGATTAGTTTTTTTTTTTTTTTTTTTTTTTTTTTTTTTTTTTTTTTTTATTTTATTGATTTATTATAATTTTATTTATTATTATTTTTTTTACCTTATTAGTATAAATACTTCCTCTTAAAATTTCAGGTGCTGTTCAAAAAGCATTTTTTTATTTTTAATATTAAAAAAATTTTTTTGTTATTTATTATATTGATAGTTCTACTTTATTATTTATTTATTGTAATTTGCGTCATTCTATATATATATATATTTTTAAATTTATTTTATATTAATTTCATATATTTACCAGTCCAATATGGAATTCCTATAGTTGAACTTTTGTTTGCAGATGCTTTAGATATTTGTTCAGATAAAACGAAATCACCTATAATTTGAAATTAATTAAAATATATAATAAATTAATATTTTTAACAAAGGAAAATATTTATAATATATATAAATATATGTAAATATTTAAAATATATGAAATATATTTTTAAATTGTTTTATAATTATATTTACCAACTTTTAGGACACCATCACTGGATATAAATATATTAGAACATTTTAAGTTTCTATATACAACATATATATGTTTTATTTTAAATTATATTATTCATTAATTATTTGAAAATTTATATAATTAATTAATTATTTGATAAATTATACCAAATTATTTATATGATGATATAAAAATTTGAAATTAATAGTAGTAGAATTTTTATATAATTGTATTTACCTGTGTACTATGTTTTTAGAATGAAGGAATGAAAATACATTAACAAGAGTAGACATAACTGCTTTGGTTTCAATTTCAGTATAGGTTTCCCCAATTAAATTCATTAATTTTAATAAAGAAAATTCTGGGGCGTAATCCATCATCAGCTAATTATTATAATTATAATTATTAATATTATTAATATTATTATTTTTATTAAATTTTATATTTAATTAAACAAATTTAAATAAAAATAAAATAAAATATTTTATTATTTAATTTTAAAATATTTTTTAAATTAATTTATCAATTATAAAATCAAAAGAATTATATATATATAGTAATTACCCAAACAATATTTCTCTTAACAAGACATCCTATATATATATTAATTTTTTTAATATTATGTTTTTTAAATCATTTAAATATATATATATATATATAAATATATATATTTTATAGTAAACTAAATTATAATATGATTAACTTATATTCATACCATGATATTTGACAAGATTTGGATGTTCCCATTTTTTTATTCTTGACACTTCTCGGAAGATAGCCTTCTTTTCAACTGGTTCAATGAATTTAACTTCTTTAACCGCTATGGGTTGTTTTACATTATTTAAATAACCTAAATAAATAGTTCCAAAGGTACTAATAATTAAATTAACATAATCAAAAATATATAAAAAATTAAGATATTAAACGCATTTTAATTATTATTATTATATTAATTATTTTTAATAAATTAATACTTATATATATATATATATATTTATTAGCTAATATATATACCCTTTATCCAATTTATAATTATTGTTCAATATATCTTTAATATCCTATTATTTTTATAGTTTTTATATATATATAAAATTAGTATCATTAATTAAAAATTTTAATTAATTATCAAAATATGAAAAATGTTTCTTTAATTCATTTATCTAACTAATAACTATTTTTGGATTTTATATAATTTATATAATCACATATATTATAAATATTATTATTATTATTTATTTATTTTATTTACATTTTTAGCATCTCTCATATCCAATCCATATTTAAAGATTTCTGGATCATCTGAACTAATAGGTTCAATTTGTTTTATATTAAGTAAGGAGTCCATTGAATTTTCTTCACTCTTGAAAATACTAGCTACACTTTCCTTTGAAATAATATCTTTATTATCATGAGATGGTTTAGTATTAGTAAGGTTTTTATTACTATTAGTATTAGAATGTTGGTTGCTATTAAACATTCCAAACTTATACTTAATGTTTGCATCATTAAAGATATCGAGATTATTGTTGCTCACTTCTAATTCTCTTTTGGAAATTTTCTTTTCAGATTGTTCATGTGCAAGAAGATCATTTCCTGAGGATTCATCTCGGGTGAAAATAAAGTTTCTATTTTTGGTGCTAATATTCTCTTCACGATTTTTTTCAAAAGGTGACTTTTCTTTTGGTTTTTTATTAGTATTCACTTTAAGATTAGCTAAGGATTCTGTATCAGACAAAATCTTTAAGGAATCAAAAATAGAGGGTTTTTCCTTTCTTTTGATATTTCTTTCATTTTCTTCTTCTTCATCTTGAGAAGATGAGGTAGTGACTAAACTCATCTCAGATTGATCTAACTCATTTTTACGGATTTTTTCTACTCTTATCTTTTTACTTTGAATTGGTGGATCCTCAATTTCAGTAATATTAGGTGAAATTACTTTAACTTGTTTATTTGATTTACCATGAATATAATGATTACTACTACTTCCATTACTCTTTTGACGTACTTTTCCATTACTTCTATTCAATTTACTATTATAAACTACTGGATAGTGTGGTATCTCTCTGCTATTTAGTTGAATCTTTGGAGCATTTCTTCTACCTAAATCTTCTTTTATTTCTTCCATAGATTTTTTATGCTTTTTAGGATTACCGTTCATATTACTACCGAATCTGAAAATTTCGGGATTAACTACTTTAGTTTTATTAGTATCATTAAAACTATACGCTTTTGGAGGAACAACTGGTTTTTCCTTTTTATGTAAATAAGTCATATTGACCCCAGCTCTCTTGATATCCTTATCTAATGGGATATTAATATATTCAAATAATGGTTTATCGTCTTTTGTATCATTACTTAATAAAGTATCTTCCTTATTTTCTTTTTTCGTATCATTTGAAGATTTTAAATTGTTATTAAATGCTAATTCTAAAAATGAATTTTTATCATCAATTAATCTACTTTTGGAACCTTATTGCCATTAATTATTAATTTAAATTAATCCATAAATATATATATATATATTTAATTATTTTATATTTATATTTTGTTATAAATTATTTATATATTATATTTTTTTTTAATATTAATTTTCATTATAATTGAATATTAAATATATATATATAATATATATAATATATATGCATTTTTTTTTTTTTTTTTTTTTTTTTTTTATTTGAGATTTGAGAAATAATTATTTAATAATTTTATGAATTAAAGTTTAAAATAAAAATTATATTAAATTAAATTTATTATTAATTAAAGTTTTAAAAATACTAAAAAATAAAATATTTAAATTATTATAATTTTAAAAATAAAATAAAAATAAAAATAAAATAAAAAATATATATATAAATACTTATATAAATATTAAAATATTATTTTTAAATTATTTTTACCTGGCAATAAAGATATTTCAGTCTCTGTTTCAGACATTTCACTTTCATCAATATTGATATCTCTATCATTATAATTATTAGTAGGAAGAGGATTTTGTGTAACTTCTTTTATTTCTTCCTCTTCTTTTTCCTTTGAAAGTAAACTTTCATTACTTGATTCTTTTTCTTTATCTTTAGCAAAACTGTTACTCTCTAACTTAATTTTTTCTATTACTGGAAGTGATTCTTCACTAGAGGATGATTCTAAGAGTTCTGGATTAAGTAAAAAGAATGGATTAGCATTATCATCTTCCTTTAAATTTTCTAATTTCTCTTGAACACGAAGCTGCTTAATTTTGGCTTTTTCTAATAATTCATCTTCCTTTTCCATATTTCTATTTATAAATGTATTTAGACTAATACTGCTACTTTTATCAATTGAAGATGATCTTAAGGAATTAAGATTTTCTTGAGATGTTATGAGAGAGGTAGCATTATTAATAGAATCTAATATACCATTGATGGATCCATTTAAACTATTTATCTTTAATGGTCCATTACTAGTATTATTTGCATTATCACTATTTTCGTCGTTACTTCTTTCTTTATTATCAATTTTATTTTCATTTTTTTCAATTTTATTATTTTCATTATTTTCATTACTAATGTTTTCACTTTTATTGCTTTTATTATCATTATTTATATTATCATTCATCTTAACCACTACACTTGGTTCTTCTTCTACTTCTTTCTTAGGATCCAATGCTTCTGTTTTTTGCTCTTTCTTTTTATTCTTTTCTGTGACATCATCCACTTTTAATAGAGAAGGTAATGAATTAGTACTACTTTTATAATTAGATGAACGATTGTTTGAATTATTTTTAAGAATATTAATTAATGAACGATTTCCATCGACCTCATTTGCTAATATAATAATAATTAGGATGATAATGACGATAATAACATTTATAATTATAATTTTTTTTTTTTTGTGATAATAGATTATTATATATATTTGAATTATTATATTTTGATTTAAAAATTCATTCCAAGTAATTTTCAATGAAAATATAATATAGAATTAGTAATAAATATATATAAATAAATATATATGTGTGTATAAAATGTGTATAATAATAAATAAATAAAAAAATAATTTTTTTATATAAATAAAAATAATTGATTAATAATATTATTTTGATGATGATTATTTCCAATTTTAAATATTAAAAGTAAAAATAATATATATATATATAAAATTTTCATATATTTATATAAAAAAATTGTTAAGAATATGGTAGGTACTCTTTTTTTTATCTTCATTAATATTTGGATTAGATTTAAAAATTGAATCTTTATTTAAGGAAGCAATAGAGTGATGACTCGATGAAGGTAAAAGTTCCTTATCATAAAGTGAATTTGATGAGTATACTCTATTTTTCTTTCCACTCTTTTCCCCTTCCTTTTTTGATGGTTTCTTCGATTTTTTTATTGAACTATTCTTCTTTTCTAACTCTTTATTTAATTTGCTGGAAGATCTTTGTTGAACAAGTAAAGATTTACTAGACGGATTTTTATTATTAGTTATGCTTTCAAGTGAATTGGTAATTCCTTCAAGAATATCAAATATATTGGAATTATCCAAACGATTATTAATGGCATTGTTATTATTGTTGTTATTGTTTGCTTTTATATTACTCAATGATTTTTCGATACTTAATGCGATAGATTCATTATTACTTTGTTTAATTTGTGAATTACTTTTCTTCTTTGATAATAGATTGTCCTTTGAATTTATTTTTTTCATATTCTTCTTTCCTGTTTCTGGATCATCTACATTATCAAATTCCAAAGGAACAAATGATTCATTTTCTAAATGTAATACACTAGTGGACATATTTATTATTATTATTAATATTATTATTTAAGTAGATTAAAAGAATTATTATTTTTTTTACTGTTATTATAAATATTATTTGTTGATTATTACTTCATTATCTTTCTTAGACTTTTATTTTATTATATTTATATATATTTTATTTTACGTATAACACAATCTTATTATCTTTTTTTTAATTTATTATTATCTAAATATAGGAATTATTATATTGTGATTTATTAATTTAGTATATTTTATCAATATACTTTATATATATAAAATAAACAATAATAGGTTTCTTTTTTTTTCAATTTGTTTTGCTTGTTAATGATTTTTTTTTTAACAATTGAGAATACTTAAAATATATTTTGAAACTATATTATTAAAAGAATGAAAAGATAAATAGAAAATAATTTAACTATTTATAATATAAATTTTTTTTAAAAAAAAAAAAAAAAAATGTATGTAGTATTTATTATGGGTAAAATTAATTTTTTATAATATTATTTCTAAAGCATTTTATATTAACAAATAAAATATAAATCTTTATAAATTTTTATATTTATTAAGATAACAAAAGATTATTTAATTAAAAAAAAGTATTAGAATATGAATGAAATATTATAAGAAAATTATATTAATAAATATATTTCATAATATTATAATAAAAGAATAAAAAAAAAATCAGAATAGTAATAAAAAAATAATAATTAAGCCATTATTATAAAATTATCAAAAAAGAATACTTCATTCATACAAATAAATAAATAAAATAAAAATAAAATAAATTAAATATAAAAAAAAAAAAAAAAAAAAAGTAAAAATAATAATTAATATTATTGTTATTAATGTTAATGATTAAAAAAAAAAAAAAAAAAAAAAAAAAAAAAAAGGTTAATATAAATTCATTTATTGGATAAAAATAATTATATTTAAAATAATAAAAATTATATTGTTTATAAAAAAAAAAAAAAAGTATACTTTTTTTTTATCAAGATATAAACTTTTAAAAAAAGAATTAATATGAACCTTAAAAAATATTAAGATCATTTGAACTTTATTTTATTTTTAGAATTTTATAATTATAAAACAGTTTTAGATGAAATAAGATAAAATAAAGCAATATAAAACATAATATAAAATTAAAAAAAAAAAAAAAAAAAAAAAAAAAAAAAAAAGTTAATAAATAGCAATAAATATATATATATATATTTATATTATTATAATTTGTATAGTTTTATATTTATATATATATATAAATATATATAATATTTTAATTCATATAGTTTGATATTTAAATGAAGACTGTACAATAGGTAAACACTGATTATTAATATAGAGTTAAATTATTATAAAATAATGAAAAAGATAATAAAAATAAGATTAATAATTAAAAAAAAAAAAAAAATTCGAAGATTGGGATGACACACGTTTTTTAAAAAAATAAAAATAAAAAAAAAAAAAAAAAAAAAAAAAAAAGCTTTTAATAAAATTTATTATATTGAATTTCATTTAGAAAAAAGTTTGTTATCCATCCTCATATAATTAAAACTATTTATTATTTATACTTTAAATTTATGATAATAATAATCAATACTTTTTCTATTATTATTTCTAATTATTAAAATTATTATTATTATTATTACAATTTTTATTTCTATTTATAAAAATTAATAATAGTAATAGAATTATTATTATTATTATTATTAAATTTAATTGCTAATTTATATTTTTTTTTATTTTCATGATTGATTATTATTTATTTTATTAGTATAATTATATAGTATAATTATATTCTGTTATTATTATTAATATCATTTATTTATTTATTTATTATTATTATTATTTAATATTATTATTATTACTTTATTACTATTATTATTATAATTATTATTTTGTTATTGCTTATATCATTATATTATATTATTATTAGAATTTAGCCTTTATAAAAATAATTTTTTAAAAGTATTGTGATCAAAACTTAAGACAAAATTATTTTATAATTCACATGTGCAAAAATTTTGAAGTGTATGAAGGAAATTTTTATATATATTCTTTAAAATTTTATTTTATAAATTTTATTATTATTAAAAATATAATAACTTAAAATGTACAATAAATAAATAAATAAATATATAAATTAAAATAAATAAATATATAAATAAATAAATAAATGAAATCTAGTAAATAAATTTTTTTTTTTTTTTATTTTTTTTATAAACTATTCTAGTTTAAATACTTTTAATGTTCATTAAATATATTATACTATAATATTATTAATTTGAATATTTTAAATAGAAATTACTTCATATTGAAAATTTAAACTGTTAAAGTATTATAAAAAAATAAAAATAAAAAAAAACCTTTTTTTTATAATATAAATTTATATATTTGTTTTTTGTTTTTTTATATATATATAATTCTTTTTTATTATATTATATTTTATAGATTAATTAAATTAATGGGTACAAATAAAAGTAAAAAAAGTGAATAAAAAAAAAAAAAAAATAGAAAAAAAAAAAAAAAAAAAAAAAAGGGTATTTATAACAATTATTTGTCATATGAATTATTGATAGCATATTATTCATACATTTTAAAATGAATAAAAAAAATTTAATAATGTAAAAACAATATTTTATATAATTTAAAATACAAAAAAAAAAAAAATAATAATAAAATAAAAGAAATTATATTAATAATACTTCTTATATAATTAATATAATAATAGTAATTATTACAATAAATAATAGTATGAAATTGTATTTATCATAGTTGTATATTATTAAATAGCAGATTAATTAAAAAGTCTTCTTGTTTACAATTTGTTGTTAACGATAAAAACAAATCTATATCTTCATTTCTTAATCTTTCTAATCTTAATAATTGTTTTTTAATATCTTTTATATTAAAAAAAATTTAAATTAAATTCAATTAAAACGTTAGTAATAATAAGAATATTAATAATATAAAATCTTTTTTTATTTATTTATTTTTTTAATTAATAGTTATTAAAATAATATTTTTTAAATGAATTATAATATTTAAATGAAAAAAAAATTTGACTTTAATTATATATATAAGTAAAACTTCATTTTCACATACCATTATCATTTTTATTAATCTCAAGTTCAACATTTGGAGTTATTTTTTGTATAATTTCATTCATTTTATTAATATAAACATATTTAAGTAAATTTATTTTCACTTTTTCTTCTTTATTAATTAATCGTAGTATTGTATTAAGTTCATCATCAGTTATATTCCGATACTCATCGCTTTCCTGATTATAAATAATAATTAATACAAATAAAATAATATAAAAATAACATATTATTATTATTATTAATATATCATAAATCAATAATAATGATAATTATATTAATAATCAAAGAATAATATATTACATTTTCAACGACATTTTCATCTTCTGATGTAAAATAATTATTATTTATATACATCTTATCTCTTAATTGATTAAACTTTATGTTAGTAAATTTATATATAAGAAATAAGATATATTAAAAATTGATATTATAAAATTAATAATACATATATATATGTAATAATAGTAATTATTATAAATATTATAATTTATTTATTTATTAATATGCTTTATTTATATATTATTATTAATATTATTATATACCCATAATATTTCTTCAATTTCATCACTAGCTGCTAAATACATGGATTGATTAGGATCTTTTGTTGAAAATAATCTCATACAATATTTTCTTTTTACCACATCTTCAGGAATTCGTTCTATACCATCATAATCACAAAACATTAAAAATTTTGAAGTTCCCATTGTATAATTCTAATAGTTATAATATTAATTATAACAATATATAATATTTAATATATAATAAATATTATTATTATTATTATTATTATTATTATTAATTATTATTTATTATTATTATTATTATTATCATTATTATCAATATTATCATTATTATCATTATTATTATTATTATATAAAATTATAATTTTTAAGAAAAAAAACATATTGTACTATTTTATTATGACATGATAATATTTATATGTTTGAATGGATTGAACTATAATATATTATTTAATATATAATAAATAGGATATATATATACTTCTGTTATTTCTTTATCACAATACATTAGAGCTTTATGAGTTAACATAAAATACTTCTTTTTAAATCCGGACATAAATTTTTCGTTTTCTCTCTTCTTTTGTAAAAATCCTCTCAATACAACATCATTTTTCTTCGTTGAATAATTTTTTAATTCATTTTCAATAATTTCATTAATATCTGATAATTTTTTTGATATTTTTTGTTTTCTAGATTTTATTTCTTTATCTATTAATGATGACTGTGACTAATATTTTTTATTATATTTTGTTTATTTATTTTTTAATATGTATTTCAAATATTCGAAAATCAATTTATTAAATTAATTATAATAATTATTATTATATTCATGTCATATATGAATAACAATAAATAACATTATTAATATATAATTATTAAATATACAAGATATATGAATTAATAAGTTATAAAATATTTATGTTTTTGAATATTAAAAAATTATAAAAAAAAAATAGTAATAATAATAATAATAATAAAATATTAAATTAATATTATTACCTCATTCCTATATTTTAACAAGATTTCATCTGCAGATACTGTTTTAATATCATTTAACATGCTTACTAAATATAGACGTATTTTATATATAACACCCATTATATATTTTTTCCCCTTTATTGATAGTTTTCCTTTATCATTAATATCATTTTCATGACTTTCGATAGTATCTTCTATAATCTTTTTGTTATATTATATATAATAGAGTATATAATTTTAATTAAAATATTTAAAATATATTCATATATATTGTAATATAAATATGTATAGTTAAAATAAATGCTATTTTTTTGTTTTAATTTATATATTATAATAAAAAAAGAAGAAAAAAATTTTTTTTTTTTTTACATACAGTACTAATCGACAATGCATAAATAACACACTGTAAACAAGCATCTACTATTTCTGATGTATCGAAAATAGTTAGATTATCCAATTGTTTAATACCAGTAGTTATTTTTATTAGTATTGATAGCAAAGAAAACCTTACAAAGGATAAAACTTTTGTATTGTTAAAATTTTTTTTTCCAGAATCGTTGGCAAGAGATGTTACCGAAGTTTTCCTTGTTAACTTAATCGGTGATGCTGAAAATACTGAATTTGATAAAGGACTTTGAGTTGAGACTGCAGATGAACAAGTATTTGCTGGTTTTTCTATTCCTCGTCTAGCTACTTTATCAAAAAGTTTCAATATTTCATTTCCCCTTTTAATTATTTCTTTTAATGACTTAACAAGTTGTAGGACCTCACCATCTGTAATGGGTTTTATATTAATATTATTTAAATAACTTTCATTCATTTTTTCTTTTTTCTTTTTTTTTTATTTTTAATTCTTTATTTTTTACTTTTTTTTTTTTTTTTTTTTTTTTTTTGTTATAATTATTGAAATAATTGAAAAATACTTTCAAATAAATTATTTCTATTTGTAAAAATATTTTATTTATTATTTTTATATCTTGCCTTTATTTCTATTAAATATTAAATACTTTTTCAATATAAAAATTAATTACATAAATATATATTTTATTTTATTTTGAAAACCTTTGTATAAATTAAAAGTAAAATAAAATAAAATAAAATAAAACACACATATATATGTATTTATATAATTTAAATATTAATATAGATTTTGATTAAACTTTATTGTTCATAGCACATAACTTTCAAATTGAAAGTATTTATTATTTAATATGAAGATGACTTCTTGTAACAATTGCTACTGCTTTAATAATAATTTTATTATTCCAATATTTGTTTTTACATTATATAACAATTTATTACTTTATATGTAGGAAATTTAATAAATATTCCTCCTAGAAAATAATATAGAATATATTCATTTTATTAATATTAATATTATTTTATTAATATATAATGATAATTAATTATAATTACTTGTTTTATTTATATCTTTTTCATTAATATCTGATAATTTAAATACAAACACTAGTTACTATTGTTATTAGTGAATCATTATTAATTATATATGTCTTAATATTAATTTCTCTTATATATAATATTTATAAATTTTATAATTTTTCTTTTTTTTTTTTTTTTTTATATAATTTTTTGTCTTAATATAACATATAAATTCTATTTTATAAATAATATAATTTTATAAAAATAAAAAAAAATTATGAATATAGTACATAATTTATGTTACTTTTAATAATATTTCATCATAAATTATCTATGTATTATAATTTTAAATTAAGATTAATTTATATTAAATATATAATTTTATTTTAAGTAAAAAATTGATATATAAATTGATATTTCTCTTTTTTTAAAGTTTTAAAATTAATATAATTTTTTTTATTATTTTATTTTATTTTTTTTTTTTTTTTTTTTTATAGGATTTCTAAATCTAATTAATTAGAAAATATTTCATATTAAAATAATAATATGTATTATACATAAATTCCAAGATATAATATAATTTAATGTAAAAAATAATAATAATAATAAAAGAAAAAAAAAATTAGATGAATATGAAGAAAGTATTCGCCATGTTGGTCCAGTCGGTTAGGACGATACAGGTCACTGTAGAGGGCGGGGTTCGAATCCTCGGCATGGCACCAAATAATCGGATGAGGTTTCTATCCTGGGATATCATGAGACCACACGTGATGTCCATAAGGCTTTCCCTCAGATGATTATTTCACCCAACCCTGATACTACGCTTTGAATTGAAGCATAGACCTTGATGATTGTAAAATTTCCAATCGCCAATGATTACACCCACTAGGGAGGAGTTAATGGTTCCGTTCTGATGCTCGTGGTCATTAGAGATATATGTAGGAACGTTAGGAATGCATCTCCGGGCAGTGTGTAACGACGATTGAGAGCGGCGAAGCTGATACAGTATGCCAATAACTCATCACCTTACAGTTAATTAATAACTGTATGGCCATATGGGAGATGGGTACCCATATGTGCAAGTCTATGTTTTATGAAGAAAGTATTCAACAATTTTTACTAATGTATTAACATCAATTATATTATTTAAAATATCAAAAAGTATTAGTTATTTATCAATGCTATAATGTACAATTTTTTAAAAAATACTTTTAAAAACATTTTTCAATTATTAAAAAAAATTTACTTATCTATTTTAAATTTATTATAATTCTTTTTTTATAAAAAAGTTTCTATTAACCTTTAAAAATATAATATAATCAAATATTAGTTAAAATATGAAATAATAGTTATTAAAATGACATTAATATAAAACTGGATAAGATATGGTAATATGATGTATGGATTATGTTTAAGTACTATAAAATTATGGTAAATTAGTATAATTTTCATATATTTTTTTTTAATAAATATTATTAAATAAAGTTTATTCTATAAAAAAAAAAAAAAAAAAAGTATTATACAATTTTTATAATAATAAATGAAAAAATTATTTATTAAAAAAATTTTTTTTAATTAATAATTTATTATAATTATTTTAACCAATCATAACTATGACATAAAGTGGAAAAAAATCAAATAGTAAATAATAATTTTTTTAAAAAAAATTTATTTTCAACACTACTTCGAAATTATATAATATTTTATTTTTTTTTTAAATAAAATTATAATTTTATAATTAACAACATGAGCAAGTACACCGACGTTAAAGTTGCTTTTATTGGAGGTTCCGGTTTATATAGTTTAGATAACTTAGAAACTGTTGATAGAATTGAACCAGAAACTGTAAATACAAAATAAATGAAATAAAATTAATAAAAAAAAAAAAAAAAAAAAGGCAGCAAGATTTAATAAATAAATAAATAAATAAATAAATAAATAAATAAATAAATAGATAAATAAATAAATAATAAAAATAGAAAATGTAAATTATTTTCAGGAATCGTTTTATTATTTTTTTTTAAATTCAATAAATCTTTGATATATAATTCAAAGCCAACAAAAAATAAATTGATTTAGATGTAAAAATTTTTTAATTTTTTTGAATATTCAAATTTGAAATGAAATAAAAAAGATAATAATAATAATAAAACATTGATTTTAAAACATTAAAAAAAAAGTAATTATTAATTATTATATAACTTTTGTTATACATTGATATTGAAACCAATGTTATAATATGATACAATATGAATTTTTAATTTTATATTTAATATGAAATTCGATTTAATAAAAAAAAAAAATTACAATACAATAAAATAATAACAATAATAAATAAATAAATAAATAAAACAAATTAAAAAAGATTTATTTATAAATTTTTAAAATGAAGTTGTTTAAATATGTGAAATATATATTTTATCATAAACTAGATGAGTTAATTTCATTTCAAAATATAAAATGTTATTGGTAATATTAAGATTTTAAAATTGATAATAACATATTTTTTTCATATATGTATAAATATATTTTTTATAATTAAATTTATAAAAATCAATTAGCCATGGGGTAAACCAAGTTCCGAAATTGTTATTTGTAAAACTCAAGCCGGTAACCATGTTGCTTTTCTTGCTCGTCATGGTGTTGGTCACCATTTAAACCCATCCGAAGTTCCAGCTAGAGCTAATATTGCTGCTTTAAAGTCTATTGGTGTTGAAGCTATTATTGCTTTTTCTGCTGTTGGTTCTCTTCGTGAAGAAATTAAGCCACGTGATTTCATTTTACCAACTCAAATTATTGATCGTACTAAAGGAATTCGTCCAAGTACTTTCTTTGAAGGTGGTTGTGCTGCTCATATTGCTTTCGGTGATCCATTTAACAAGGAATTAGCTGATATCATCTATGCTCAAAAATCTTCTTTAGTAGGTGATAATATTGAAATGCACCGTGATAAGTGTTTAATCTGTATGGAAGGTCCAGCTTTCTCAACTCGTGCTGAATCTAATATGTATCGTATGTTAGGTGGTGATATCATTAACATGTCTGTTTTACCAGAAGCCAAACTCGCTATGGAAGCTGAAATTGCTTACCAAATGATCTGTATGGCTACTGATTACGATAGTTGGAGAGTTTCTGAAGAAGTAGTTACTGTTGAAACTGTTATCGGTAACATGAAAGCCAACACTAGCAATGCTAATCAATTAGCTGTTAAAATTCTTCCAGGTTTAGAAGCTGCATTCTATGAAAACAAGGTTGAATTACAAAGTGTTAAAGCCTTAAAGGGTAGTATGAAGTTTGCTTCTATTACTGCTAAGGAAGCCAGAAATCCAGAAGCTATTCGTAAGCTTAACTATATTTTACCAGGTAAAAATTTTTTTTTTCTATATAAATATAAAAATATAATATACAAATTTGAAACTCTATATAAGTACTCTTATTATTGATTATTTATTATTATAATTATAATTATTTATTATATATTATTAATCTATTTCGTTAATTAATAACAATAAAAAATAAAAAATAAAATTTATAAAATTAAATAAAATATTAATTTATAATTTTATATATATATATATTATTTAATTTATAATCTAATTTTAATAGGTTACTTCTAAATGATGTAAACATAGAATAAAAGATAATAAATAAAAAAAAATAATTTTTATTATCTTTTTATAAAAACATTAAAAAAGAAAAAAATAATCTAAATTTATTAATATTTAATATTCATTTAAAGTTATGTTTTAGAAATAAAAAGCATAATTTAAAAAAATCCTTTTTTCATAAAATCTTTAATAAAAGTAAAAAGATTAAATAATAATAGTAATCGTATATATATAAAAAATTGGGTTTACATGTAAAAAACAACAATTAAAAAAATAAAATAATGAGAATCATTTGTATACTATTCCAAAGGGAAAATACTAATTTATAAATAAGTTAAAAAAAAAAAAAAAAAAAAAAAAGAAGTACAAATAAAATAAATAATAAAGTTAATATATTTATATAAATTAAAAATTTTTTAATTTGATTTTTATGTTAAGTGTTATTATAATATAATTGTATTAATACGAATATTAATATGAATATTATTATAAAGTTTATTCTCAATCAAAAAAAAAAAAAAAAAATACATAATGAAAAAGAGTATTGAGTATTGATTTTAATAATTTAGGCTTTCTAATATTAATTAAATAATAATAAAAAAAAAAAAAAAAAAAAAAAAAAAAAGAGTAATATTATTTTTTATTTTTATTATATAAAAACTATCAATTTATATTTATTATTTATTTATTTATTTATTGTAGTGGACCTGTTAAATTTCAATTATAATTTTTAATATTTAGTTTTATTTTATTTTATCTACATCTCTACTTTAATTATATTCATATTTTATAATTTGTTTTATTACTTTTCTTTTTAACTTGTTAGTACAAAAAAAAAAAAAATATTTTAATTACAAAAAAAAAAAAAAAATTTTAAATGAATTAAATTTTTAGATACTATAAAAAAAATAGCATCAGCCACTTACTTTTAATATTATTGTAATGAAAATTTTAAAACTGAAATAATTCCAATTATTAACTTGTAATACAGTTTTTTTTTTTTTTTCTTTCCTTTTTTTTTGTTTAACTTAGCAATTTATATAAAAAAAAAAAAAAAATTAAAGGAAATATTATTATTATTATTATTATTATTTTTATATTTTTATAATTATTTATTTATTTATTTTTATATTTAATTATTTATTTTTTTATTTATTTATTATTAATTATTATTTATTTTTATTAATTTTTTTTTTTTTTTTTTATAATATAGAAAATTTTAGAACAATTCTATTTTTTAAAATAGTATTTATAATATATTGAATATTTTAATTGATTAATTTTTTTTTTTTAGCATATGAAATCAACGAATAAAACATTCATCCATCCCTATAAATAATAAGAAATAGAATTTTAATAATTATGATTTAATAATAGTATAAAAAAAAAAATAATAATAATAAAAAAAAATTATTTATTATTCAATTATTCAATATAATAAATTAATTAATAAATAGATTATTATATAATTAATCTTAAGATATAAAATTAATAATAAAAAAAAATTATAAAAATATTTACTTTTTTTTTTTTTCTTTTTGCTTATTTAATAATCTTTATTGAAATAAAAAAAATTAAAAAAAAAAAAAAAATACGAAGATTTAAAATAATATATATATTTATATTTTCCTAAATATATTATAATTATATTTAAAATAAAACAAATAAAATAAACTAAAAGTAATTTTTATTAATTTATTATTTATTTTTATTTTTACCAAATAAACAGTTATCATTTATTTAATAAAAAAACATATATATACATATCAAAATGACTCCCTACATCGCTTATATTTCATACATTTTAGTTTTTCAATGTGTATTAATTTTTTATATGGCTGTTCCATGGAGAGTGCCATTCCGTCGTACTATCATTGAAAAGGTTACTACCTCCAACTCTGGTATATTAAACAAAGTTAGATTTTGTTATGGTATTTTTCAAGTTTTCATTGTCTTTTTATTTGCAGATAACATTAAGCAATTAAAGTATCTCAATGAACAAGTTGATAGAGTATACAAATCCCCAACTAGCCAAGAAATTATTGCTGATACCACTAAACGTTTACACAAAACTCAACGTGACTTTTATATTCTCGCATTCACCATTTATTGCGGTGTTGTTGTTTATTTACTTCACTTAGTTGTATTACGTAGTGGTCGTTACCGTAAAGAACGTAATGCTCTTCGTGAAACTGTTGCTCGTCTTGAAAAGGAAAACAAAACTATGAGTAACTACATCACTAAGGTTACTGGTGAAGCTTATGTTCCACCAAAAGAAGAAGAAACAAAAGCTACTGATAAGAAATCTAAGCAATCTAAGAAGAAGGACTAAATAAAATAATAAAAAAAATGAAATAATAATAATAATAATAATAGTAAGAACAATAAATAATGAACCAAAAAAAAAAAATAATAATAATAATAAAAGAAAAGTTTTAAGAATATAGTAATATATAAACAAAATTAATAAATTGAAGATTAATCTTTACAAAACGAAATTTTATAATCGTTATTATTAAATATAACTTTATAAAATTTATATTTATTTATTTATTATATAAATTTTTTCACAATAAAATAAAAAAGTGTTAAAATATATATATATATACGAATAAAGAATAAAAGTTTAATATAAACAGTAATGAACAAAAATTTTTGAATTATTAAAAGTATAATCTATTTTTATTCAAATTTTTATTTCTTGATAAAAAGATTAAAACTATTAATACAAAAGTAAAAGAAACAAGAATTTTTAATATTATAAAATTTTTTTTTATATATTTATCTTATAAAATTGATAAATTATATATATAACAAAAAATCACTATTTAATATAATTTTACTTTTCATAAATATATAAAATTATATTAAATAGTGATTTGTTATATATATAATTTATCAATTTTAAAAGATAAAGATATTTGAAGATTTGAAGGTTATAATTATTAATATTATTATTATTTATATATACTTTTTATTTATTTAATATGATAATTACTATAGTTATCAAGGAGAGAAATGGATGGTACATTTCGTGATAATTTATGAAACATATATCACATGAATACATTTGTAACATATGTACAAGTTACACAATTTTTTTTATAGAAAAATAATTAGTTTATATTTTTATTTAAAAAAAAAAAATATAAAGTAATATTGTTAAAGCATATTTTTCGTTGTTAATTACTATCAGATAAATTTATGATATATTAATTTTATCTTTTATGTATATTTATATTTTTATCTTCATGTCTTAACTTTTTATCCTTATTATTAACGATATTTTTAAAAAAAAATTTTTTTTTTTTTAATTAAATAAAATTATACATTAATTCTTTTTTAACAATTTTATCTGTTTAAAATATTAAAATGCAAAAAGACTAAAATAGAAATAGTCTACAAAAGAATGAACAATTATTACAAAAAAAAAAAAAAAAAAAAAAAAAGGTTTGTATAGTATTGGAATTTTCACTTTTTGATTTTTATATAGAAGTAGTTTTAATATTAAAGAAAAAAGAAGAGAACTTAATAATTAAATTTAAATATAATATAAATACTGATAAACATACATAATATAATTCATTAGCAAAATACTTTTTGTTATTATTATGCTTTATATATTTATATAATATTATAAATATTTTAAATTTTAAATATTTATCTAATTTCTATATATATCTTAAAAAGGAAAGAATAATATATATTATATAAAAATATAAAAATATAATTATTGCCATAATGTATTAGTATAATCTAAAAAAGTGAATAATATGGAGGAATAAAAAATTCTCAAGTGTTTTTGAAATAAACTTAATTAAAAAAAAAAAAAAAAAAAAAAAAAAAAAAAAAAAAAAAAAAAGAAAACAACATTTATAAATTAAGGATATATATAAATATATATATATATATCAACAAATCTATAAAAAAAAAAAAAAAAAAAAAAAAAGAGGAAAAGCTTAACAATAATATTACCAAATGAAGTAATAATTTCATTATTAAACAAATTAGATAAATTTGGAAGTCTTTATTCTTGCTTAATTGTAACAAAAAAAATATTTGTATAAATCATATCATTAAATAAGATCAAAAGTGGAGATAAAAGAAGCAAAAAAAAAAAAAAAAAAAAAAAAAAAAAAAAAAAAAAAAAAAAAAAAAAAAAGAACAAGAATAATAAATGTATATGTATATATATTACTAAATTTATTTAATTTTTAATATTTTTTTATTATTATTATTTAATTTTTATTAAAACTAAAATTATATATATATTTTAAATTATTTCTTTATATAAAAACCTTTATTTTTAATATTTTAACTATGTTTCTTATTAATATATATTTTTATTATAAGAAAATAAAAAATATAGGTGTAATATAGTTTTTCTATTTTGTTTTAAAAATTTTTCAAAAAATAAATAAATAAATAAATATACAAATAGGGTAAAATAGACTTAAATATATATCATAATTAAAAAAAGATTAAATAAAATATTAATATAATCTTAATAGAATCATATTTAGTTTATAATAATTTATACCATTTATTTATTTTAATTCTTAAAAGTATAATAAAGAATTATTAATATTTTAAAAATAATAAATAATAATTATAATTATAAAATAATTATAATAATAATAATAAAAAAAAAAAAAAAAAAAAAAGAATAAAAATATAACAAATAAAATAAAAAAATAAAAAATGAAAATTAAAATAATTATATACATTAAAGTGTATATAATTCAACTATGATAACTTTTTAAAGTTTTAGATATAAATATAAATAAAGTTATTCTATACTACTCTTAAAGTTTAAAAATATTATAAACAATAAAATTTTTGATTCATTAAATAATGTTTTTCAATCACTTTTGAAAGAGTGTTCTTCCTTGATTTTTATATTTAATAGAACTTTCAGAATAATACCTTAATGCTATTATGCCTATTGTGATTAATGACTTTAATATTACGATCAATTTGTATACCATTAGACCTACCGTTGTTAAAAGTGTTGAAATAGAAACGATATAGCAAAAAAAAAATAAGATTTTTTAATGCAAATTAGAATAGTAATAATAATAATATCAATTCACAAGGAGCTATCATCGATGAGTGGGAAGAGTTAGAGGCCCTTTCATCCTCAACACTTAATGTAGTTTTTCAATATAAATATAAAAAAAATTTCATGTATATTATTTTTATGCTCTTTTATATCAAATATTAATAAATTAAGTTTATTCTTTGTCTTCAAAAAAAAATAATAATAATAATCCATTAATTTAAAATTTGTTAAAATTAATAATAAATTATACTAATATTAATAACACTACTAATACTAATAATAGTATTAACAAAATTAATAATAAAAATATTAATATTAATAATAATAATTATTATAATATATTTATTATTATAATCATTGTTTAAAAAATGAAAAATTCAAATATGAATTATTAAATTTCATATTGTAATTAAGTATAATTAATGTGATAATATTTCTATTATATAAAATACAAATGGTTTTATATAAGAATCGCCTTTACTTGAATTGAAATTTATACCTTTATTTCTATATATACTATAACAACTACTTTTATTTATTACATTCCCCATTCCCATTAAATAGAAATTCTTAATTGTAAACTTAGGTCAAACTTAGGTCAATCCAATTATTTAGGAGACCTTTTAGGAATACAATGTAGAACTTTTCTCCATTGCTCAATGTAGCAATACTACGGTAATATGAATATACAATTTTAACTAGAACGATTAATACTATATAATAAAAGCTTGGCTATAAATTAATCTTATTAATCATATTACATTAATATTAATCTATTATAATTTTATTTTTTTATTTTTTTTATTTTCTTATTTTTTTATTTTTATTTTTTTATTTTTATTTTTATTTTTTTATTTTTTTCATTTTTTTATTTTTTTATTTTTTTCATTTTTTTATTTTTATTTTTATTTTTTTATTTTTGTTTTTTTATTTTTTAAATGTTTAAATTTTTAATTTTTTTATTTTTTTTATTTTTTTTATTTTTTTCATTTTTTTATTTTTTTTATTTTTTTTATTTTTTTCATTTTTTTATTTTTTTTATTTTTTTTATTTTTTTCATTTTTTTATTTTTTTATTTTATTTTATTTTTTTTTAATAATTAAATTACACAAATATTAATCTATTTATTGATTATTAATTAATCTTAAATAAATTAAATTTCGTTACACGTAAAAAATTTTAAATTTATATTCTTTACATATATTTCTTTATTATACATAAAAAAAAAAAAAAACATAGACTTGCACATATGGGTACCCATCTCCCATATGGCCATACAGTTATTAATTAACTGTAAGGTGATGAGTTATTGGCATACTGTATCAGCTTCGCCGCTCTCAATCGTCGTTACACACTGCCCGGAGATGCATTCCTAACGTTCCTACATATATCTCTAATGACCACGAGCATCAGAACGGAACCATTAATCATTGGCGATTGGAAATTTTACAATCATCAAGGTCTATGCTTCAATTCAAAGCGTAGTATCAGGGTTGGGTGAAATAATCATCTGAGGGAAAGCCTTATGGACATCACGTGTGGTCTCATGATATCCCAGGATAGAAACCTCATCCGATTATTTGGTGCCATGCCGAGGATTCGAACCCCGCCCTCTACAGTGACCTGTATCGTCCTAACCGACTGGACCAACATGGCTTTATTATACATAATATGATAAGAATGTACTAAATAATGCATTCTTAATTAAATCTACGATTTATTTCTAATACATTATGTGTACATTATTATTTTTGTACTTTAATAAATTTTTAAATTCAAAGATTAAAAATTAGATCAAAAATTATATTAAACTTTATAATTTTTATATTAAATCTTATATTAATAGTAATATTTTTATATATTTAAAACTTATATTAACAATATTAATAATAAATCTTATTTTTTTTATTTTTATATTAATAATGAAAATTTGTATTAATAATATTTTTATATATTGATAATTAAAAATTTATATATTATATTTTAACTTTTATTATAAAATTTTATATCGAAATGTTTTATTTTATATTGAAAAATATTTTATTTTATTAAAAACCTTTATATTAGAATAGTATTTTTATTTTTATTTGAATATTTTAACAGAGTGTAATAAAAATTTTAGCCAATTAAATAAATTCTTATTAGTAATATTTTAGATAGATTATAAAAAAAAAAAAAAAAAAAAAAAAAAAAAAAAAGGTTTTATTAATATTATAAATGTATTTTATTTATATTGTTATAATTAAATTTTATATAATTGATTATAAAAATCAATTTAAATTTAATAGTTTTTATATATAAAAAGAAAAATAATAATAAAATGTAATTTAGTGGCAAGAACAACTTTTATGCCTTGAAAAAAAAGTATAAATAGTTGTAAATTTTGCTACTAATTTTT
Organism: Neocallimastix lanati (nom. inval.); assembly: GCA_016946835.1. Taxonomy (NCBI): domain Eukaryota; kingdom Fungi; phylum Neocallimastigomycota; class Neocallimastigomycetes; order Neocallimastigales; family Neocallimastigaceae; genus Neocallimastix; species Neocallimastix lanati (nom. inval.). The sequence goes on from JACVTC010000036.1 coordinate 490,231, forward strand.
AAATATCATAAAATAAAATAAAATCAAATCAAATAAAATAAAATAAAATAAAATCAAATAAATTTATAAATAAAAATAATAAATAAATAAATAAAATTTGTGTTTCTTACTTTATTTTTATTTAATTCTCTAAAACCTTAACATTTATATGGTGGAGATATCGGGGAATTAAATAGAAATAATAGTAAATAACATAGATTTTTTTTAATTTTTTTTTATTTTATATTGATAAACAAGTAAGTCGTTAATCCTTTGATTAACCTATGGCGCTTGTTTGATATATATATAAAAAAATTTTTTTTTAAATAAGTAAAATTAAGATTCAAAAAAAAAAAAAAAACAAATTTTGTAAAATTATAACAAGGAGCGGATAGAGCTCATACACAGTGTATTCTCAGATAGCAACAAATTAACTCTATTCATAGTAGGTTATTGAATAGTAGTTAATTTGGAGATTAATTGGAAAGTAGACGAAGGTATTTGGTTACCGACCCGGTAATAATAGTTCAGCCTTCAACGTTTCAACACACGAAGGTGCGGGTACTTTCCAAGCACTGGCGAATAAGGAGCTTACGTCACCGAAGGCGTAAGATTGTTTTTTTTATATATATTTTTTTTTACTTTTCTTTGTGCTAGTTATAAGGCACTTTATTATATAAAGTATCAGACTTTGGCTAACTTCGCCATTTAAATTTTTTTTATTTTTTTTTATTACTGATACTTTATTTGTTTAATAATTCCTGTAAAAGAATCTTAATTTACTTGAAAATATTGTGTTTTTAGTTAATTTTTATTAGTTAATAAAAATATTATTGAATACTTTTAAAATTTTTTTTTATTCCGTACATAGATTATCGGATTAAGTTTATCCTACATAGTAATTGGGCTAGTAGGCTCTGAACTGCTATATTTTATATTGAATATAGTAATCGTGGCACACGCGTGGCATGACACCATTAGGTAAGCTGCACGTCAGACAGTGTGTACTATCAGATTGTACGACAATAAAGATTATTTTTTTGTATTTAATAATTATAATTAATTAATAATTTTATTAGCTATAACAATACAATATTTATCGTTTAAAAAGAAAAATTTTTGAAAGGTGAAAATAATAAATAAAACTTTGCTTCTAAATTTATTACTACAAATATACTAAATTACAAAATTCAAGTGGTCGATAAAGGTTTCGAGCTTGAAAAATATTCTATTGAGTTGTCGATAAAGATTTCGAACTTAAATTATTCTATTGAGTTGTCGATAAAGATTTCGAACTTAAAAATTATTCTTAATAAAGTAGTCGAAAAGAACCTCGTGCTTTATAATTTCTACTAAGTTGTCGATAAGGATTTCGAGCTTATATCTACTAAAGAAAGCAAATAAAATTATTATTTTCAAAAGTTACTAAAATATATTGTTTTAAAAATTGATTCGATATTAAATTACCTATTAAATTATATTTTTAAAGTTGTATTTCCAAATTTATTCTTATTTAATCACCTCATTAATATACAACAAGAAATATTTAAACAAAATGTCCAAGGAAACAACTTTGAGCTTTAAAGAATTGAAAAAAGAATTAAGAGATATTGTGAAACTTAGCAAGGACAATTTAGATATTAAGTCCTGGGCTACTGAATTAAAACTTTGGATCAAGATACAAGGTATTACAGATCCAGAAACAATATTTAATGCTTGTTTACTTACCAGCTCTGGTGAAGTACAACGCGTTATTGAAGATTTGGGAGAAGATAGTGATGATGAAAGGGATGATTCATCAGATGAAGAAGAAGATGATGATGAAGAAGAAAATGTTGATGATGATATTAAATTTCCTTCCCTTGAAAAAATTATTTCAAGTCTTGAAAATTTTTACGGTATTAAAGAAGACCAAAATTTACTTCTTAAAGAACTTCGTGCAATGCGAATTAAAAGAAACGAAAAGATTAAAGACTTTAATGTAAGATATAGAACTTTGTACACTAAACTTGATAAAAAGAGAAGAAAGCGAATTGGTGTACTAGATTATATTGATTCTATTCAAAATAATTATGAAGCCTGGAAGAAATTATCCCTTAAAGATGATATAAGTATGGATAAAGCTTTCAAAATTGCCGAGAAAGTAGATAGACTTTCTGTAAGGAACAATAATATTAATACCTATAATGTTAATAATTCCCAACATAATCAAAATAATCAAAACAGTACTACTTCAAGACTTTATCCTAAAAGAAGAAACGAAACTTTCCAAACAAATCAAACAAATAATAAACCGAAACCTCAAGATATTATAGAAGAATCAACCCAGAAAATGAGAAATTTATCCGTTAAAACTTGCTTCTTCTGTAAGGAAGAAGGTCATTACTCATACTATTGCCCTCAATTAAATAAGATTATGGAAAAAAATAAAAAAGAAATATATTCCAAAAAGTCTTTAAACTTCTAAATGGGAGCAGAAGCACTCCCAATGACAAAACAATAGCTTCATTAAATAATTTACAAAATAATACTTTTACTAAGAATACTCCAATTGATAATAATTCCTTTAACGAAGAATCTGAAGAATCTGATTTTAGTGACACAACTGAAAGTGAGGATGATATCATTATAAATGCTGTAAAAAGAAAAATGAATGATAATAACAGCGAAAAAGAAGAAAATAATTCCAAGAAAGTACATAAAAGTTTAAAAGATAATCCACGTCCTTTTGCAACTCCTGCTTTAAGAAAGAAGAAAGAAAATGAGCTGCATAATAAACCAAATAAAGTTTATAAAAATCAAATACTTCCTTCAATTTTAACTCAACCAAATATTAACAAAGAAAAACAAAAAGAAAAGGAATTAAGAAATATGACAAGAGTAAGAGAAAGTAAAGAAGAAAACAACAATTATTCATCAAAAGGAAAGGAAAAAGTTGAATCTGAAGATATACTTGTAATCGATAATGAAATAGAAGATCTAGAAATGAATAAAGATAATCAACAAAATAAAACTAATACTTTGGAAAAATTAATTTCAACAAAAACTAAGGAAACTAATAATGGAAATACTCAATTAGTAAAAAGGAATATCAAAATGATGAATAATAAAGAACCTTACAATATTATGGATGATTTAAATAATCTTAAATCCAGTATTACGATAGGTCAACTCTTGAATGCATGTCCTAAAATTCGTTCACAATTAACTCAAGGTTTAAAGTTAGAAAAGTCTAAAATAATTGGAACTGTAGACAATGTAATAGCACGAACTTTATTAGTAAATAACTATGACCATAGCTACATAAGTAAAAGTAATGAAGTAGCCGAAGAAGACTTAGCAATGGTTGATGCAAGTGTTGACGGAGTACTAGGAAAACTTTTAATTGATTCTTGTAGTAACCTAAGCATCGTTACTAAGCAGTATTTTGATAAATTACCTGGTGAATATGAAACAGTTGGAAAAAGTCGTGGAAGAATCCAACTAGCAACACAAGATGAAGAATACTCGGAAGGAATTATTGTTCGATTACCAGTAAAAATTAATAATTATGAATTTAATGCGGACTTTAGAATTATTGAGAAAGAAGACTCATTTTATGATATGTTAATAAACTTTAAAACTCAAATCGATCATTGTTTATTTATTCATCCAACCTTAAACAGTCTATGTAAACTTTTGTCAGAAAGTGAATACGAAGAAATAGCTAAAATAAATAATCAATATTATGATGAAGAAAGTATAATTTGCACTATTAGAAAAGTTAAAGAAACGAATAATGAAAAGGAAATTATAAAGGAATTAACTCCAATGGAATTTATTGAGAGTGATGAATTTTTAAGTACCTTAAATAAAGATTATAAAGAACAAATTATTAAAATTCTCAAAGAAATGATTGACATAGTTGCCACTTCAACAGAAGAACTAACTCCTTCTAAACTTTCACCACATAAGATCCGTTTGAAAGCAAATGCAAAGCCAGTAAAATTAAGAAGTTATAGGTTAACTAAATTAAAATCAGATATCTTAAAAGAAGAACTTACAAAGCTTATTAAGAAAGGATTGATAGAACCATCCTGTTCAGAATGGTCATCTCCAGTAGTACTCATTCTAAAACACAATGGAAAGTGGCGCTTGTGCATTGACTACCGAAAAGTCAATGATATGACAGAAAAAGATTCTTATTCAGTTCCATATATAGATGAAATTTTTGATAGTCTCGGAGGAGCTAAAATATTTACAACTCTTGATTTATTTTCTGGTTTTCACCAAATCTTAATGGATGAAGAAAGCGTTGAAGTAACCACTTTCACTACTAAGTTTGGAAATTATCAATTTAAGGTTATGCCTTTTGGACTTACTGGAGCTCCCTCAACCTTCCAAAGAGAAATGAATAAAATTTTATTCCCTTTTATTGGTGAATTTGTTTATGTATTTATTGATGATGTTTTGATCTATTCAAAAAGTATCGAAGAACATTTAATTCATATTAAACAAGTATTAGAAGTATTTAAAGAAAACAAGTTAAAAATTAATATTGAAAAGTGCCATTTTCTTCAAACTGAAGTTGATGTATTAGGTCACAAACTTACTACTAAAGGATTAAGTCCCATGGAAAGTAAGATAACAGCTATTAAGAAGTGGGAAGCCCCTTCATCACTTCATGAATTAAGATCATTTTTAGGAGCAGTGGGATATTATCGTGATTTTATTCCTAAATATGCTCAAATTACCTCACCTTTATGTAAATTATTGAAAAAGAATACCAAATATGAATGGAATAAAGAACAACAAGAAAGCTTTGAACTCCTAAAAGAAAAATTAATCAATGCACCTATTCTAAAATTTCCGTCATTTGACAAACCTTTTATCATTAGAACTGATGCTTCGTATAATGGAATTGGTGGAGTTCTTTTACAAAAAGAAGAAGAAACCGGTAAGGAGCATCCAATACACTTTATAAGTAGAAGTTTAAAGAAAGCTGAAAAGAATTATGGTATTACCGATTTAGAAGGAACCGCTTTGTTTTACTGTATGACTAAATTTAAATCTTATATTGAAGGAAATCCATTACCTACAACTATTTACACAGATCATAAACCATTAGTTGGTTTATTTAAGAATAAAGAACCTTTGAATGCAAGGCAAACAAGATGGTGTCTAACCGCTAGTATGCTCGGAATTAATATAAAATATGAATCAGGCAAAAAGAATGTGTTAGCTGATGCTCTTTCAAGAATGAAAAGTAAGGAAGAGAGAAAGATATTATTAACAAAAATTACTAATGGAAATAATGAAGAATTATTATCTAAAGTTATAAAGGAATTTATTAATGAAAAGTTTACTGTTATTGATGGTGAAGATTATTTTATCGACAATGGAAATTATAGAAAATTAATAACGGACGAAAATGAAAGGTTTAAATTAATTTTAGAAGCTCATAATATTGGCCACGAAGGATATTACAAAACATATCAAAGACTTAAGAAAAACTTTTATTGGAATCATATGATTAAAGATATCAAAAGAATTGTTAGTAATTGTGAAAAATGCCAGTTAAATCGTCCTCAACCATATCCAGAACCAACCGAAAACCATCCAACTAAAGTGGAGGGTCCCTTTGTGCATTTAGGATTAGATATTATAGGACCGTTACCAAAAACAAGAAATAATAATCAATATATTATAGTAACTGTTGATTACTTTACCAAATGGGTTGAAGCCGAACCCACTGAAAACATAACTTCCTCTGATATAATTAAATTTTTAATAAACGTTTTTGCAAGACATGGTGTGCCTCAAGTTATTACTACAGATAATGGAGTCCAATTCACTTCTGATATGACTAAAATCTTTCTTGATCTTTATGATGTTTATGTAAAATTCATAGCTACCTATCACCCTGAATCCAATGGTCTCACTGAAAACCGAAATAAAGAAATTGGAAAATTACTTCGTTTATTAGGAAGGAAAAATCAAGATTGGGATGAAGTTTTACCTTCTGCTTTATGGGCACTTCGAACTACCAAAAACACAGCTACCGGACATTCTAGTTTTGAATTAGTATATGGAAGAGAAGACCAACAGCCTTATGATATAGCCATAAGAACAATTGAAAATGCAGGTAAATCGTATGATGAAATTTTAATGGAAAAATTTGTTCGTCATTATCAATGGACTAGAGAAGCATGCGAAAATGTGAAGAATGCTAACAAGTATTGGGCAACAAGACGAGAAGAACAAATAAGTATGAAAAAAGGAAAAGAATTAAAAGCTGGTGATCTTGTTCTTGTTAGAAACTTTAGCCGCACTAAGCTAGAACCATATTACAATGGACCATTTAAAATTTTAAAAATTCAATTCAACACGGCAACCTTAATCGATCAGAAAACTGGGAAACAACTCGATAGGAATGTTCATTTTAAAAATTTAGTAAAGTTTAACTCCGCTTACAGAGAAGCTTGAGTCTTCGTCGGGGCATCTTGATAAGAATGTACTAAATAATGCATTCTTAATTAAATCTACGATTTATTTCTAATACATTATGTGTACATTATTATTTTTGTACTTTAATAAATTTTTAAATTCAAAGATTAAAAATTAGATCAAAAATTATATTAAACTTTATAATTTTTATATTAAATCTTATATTAATAGTAATATTTTTATATATTTAAAACTTATATTAACAATATTAATAATAAATCTTATTTTTTTTATTTTTATATTAATAATGAAAATTTGTATTAATAATATTTTTATATATTGATAATTAAAAATTTATATATTATATTTTAACTTTTATTATAAAATTTTATATCGAAATGTTTTATTTTATATTGAAAAATATTTTATTTTATTAAAAACCTTTATATTAGAATAGTATTTTTATTTTTATTTGAATATTTTAACAGAGTGTAATAAAAATTTTAGCCAATTAAATAAATTCTTATTAGTAATATTTTAGATAGATTATAAAAAAAAAAAAAAAAAAAAAAAAAAAAAAAAGGTTTTATTAATATTATAAATGTATTTTATTTATATTGTTATAATTAAATTTTATATAATTGATTATAAAAATCAATTTAAATTTAATAGTTTTTATATATAAAAAGAAAAATAATAATAAAATGTAATTTAGTGGCAAGAACAACTTTTATGCCTTGAAAAAAAAGTATAAATAGTTGTAAATTTTGCTACTAATTTTTAAATATCATAAAATAAAATAAAATCAAATCAAATAAAATAAAATAAAATAAAATCAAATAAATTTATAAATAAAAATAATAAATAAATAAATAAAATTTGTGTTTCTTACTTTATTTTTATTTAATTCTCTAAAACCTTAACAAATAATACAGAATGAACAAATAATACTAATTGTGCTAGAATAATATAAATTATTCTAACCTTATAGATTATTCTATTCTATATAATTGGAACTTTCCAATATTCTTCAAATATTACTAAATAAAAATCTTAAGTTAATAAATCACTAATTAACTTATAATTCCTTTTTGAATTATCGATCCGATTCCATTATAATGTATTAAAAATCTTTAGCCAAGAATATTGTCCTTGCCCACTTAATATATTAATATTATATTTCTTTTGTATTATGTTATATTGAAAATAATCAAATCTATTTAATTAGTTATTAAAATTTTCGTTATCAATTTAAATTTATTTTTAATTACTAAATTTAACTAAACCACAATAAAATATTCTGTATAATCTCTTTATTTTTATTTTATATATATTAGTATTAAACTATTATTAAATAATTAATAATTCAATAATATATAACTACTATTTATAACAATAATATTATTAACTAAAATAATAATTCAATTTCAATTTAAATGTTTTATTTATAAAAATAATTAGTAATTAGTTTATTAAAAAAATAGTTAGGCTTTACAAATTTTAATTTGATAAAAAATATAAATACATGTAATTTTAGTGAAATAAAATATAATCAATAACTTTCTTTTTATTAAATAAATAATTATATTATTATTTTTCTTTTATAAATTTAAATAAATAAACATTGATTTTAAAACAAAATTATTTTTATTGTAATTTTATTATTTGTGTTAATTATTATTATATTCCTAAAATTATATGAACCATACCATGAAAAATTGGTGGAGATATCGGGGAATATAATAATAAATTAATACATTGGGGATAAAATTATAATATTAATAAATAATTTTTCTAATAAAACAAAAAATTTTTTTTTTAAAAAACAATTTTTATATTTTTAACTAATTATTATTAATTGTTAAAAATATTAATTATTATTAAATTAAACTAATATTCGTGCATAGATTTCCGGGTTAAGTTTATCCTACATAGTAATTGGGCTAGTAGGCTCTGGACTGCTATTTTTTATATTGAAAATAGTAACCGTGGCACACGCGTGGCATGACACCTTTCAAGAGGTAAGCTGCACGTCAGATAGTGTGTACTATCAGATTGCACGATTATTATAATTTAATAAGTGATTAATAATAAATAATTAATAATTTTATTAGTTAAAAGATTATTTTTTTTAATTTTTTTTATTTTTACTTTTTTATAACAATTTATACATTACGAGGTTTAGCATTCTATAGATACAATAAATTTTATTTTATGAGAACATCCAGTACTTCCAGTACTCCAACAGAGAGTACTCCAGAAAGTAAGCTTAGCTTCAGAGAATTAAAGAAAGAATTAAAAGATTTTGAAAAGCTTACTAAACAAAACCTTGACATCAACTCCTGGGCAAATGAGTTAAAGGCATGGATAAAATACCAACATATCAAGGATCCTGAAACTATTTTTACTGCTTGTATATTAACGGCTTTTGGAGAACCAAGAGAAATTATCCAAGAACTAGAAGATGGAAATGACCTTACTGAAGATGAAGATTCTGATTTCGATAGCGATAGTGAAGGAGAAGATGATGAAGAAAGTGAATCTACTAGCACCTACCCAAGCCTTGATGAAATCATAAATCATCTGAAGACTTTCTATGGACTTAAAGAAGATCAAACCAATTTGTTACGAGAATTACGTTCCATGAAAATAAAGAAGAACGAGAAAGTTAAAGATTTTAATGTCCGTTATAGATCTTTGTACCATAAATTGGATAAAAAGAGAAGAAGAAAAATTAGTGTTTTAGATTATGCAGATTCCTTAACCAATAATCCTGACGCATGGAGAAAGGTTATGCTTAAAGACCATATTTCTATTACCAAAGCGTTCGCTATAGCCGAAAAAGTTGATCGTTTATCTATTAAAAATAGTACTGAATATTATGATAAGACTCATTACAATCTCCTTAACTCTAAAAGTAATTTTAATAAGAACATTTCAAATGATTTTAACAAACCAAAAACCCACAAAAATGTATCTATAGAAAATATCACTAACAAGATGAAAGAAATGAAAATTAGTACTTGCTGGTTTTGTAGCAATGAAGGACATACCAAACGAAACTGTCCTAAATTAAATTCTATATTGGAAAATAACCGCAAGAAGTTTTATGAAAATTATTTAAACCACTAAAAGGGAGTAGAAGCACTCCCATCGTCAAAAAAATTGCTTCAGTCTGCCATCGTCCCAAAACAGTTGACTTAAAAGAAGATGATGATTATGAAGAAATTGCTGATTTCCAAGAAGGTACTACTACGGATTATTACGAAGATTTTGATGATGAGTCGGATGGTTCCAAAGAATTGGATTACTTAGTAAACGTTATAAAGAGAAAGGCAAATCCTAAAGATGAAGAGACTAGTGACCAAAGAGGAAAGAGGGTTCACCGTAGTCTAAGAGATGATCCTAAGCCAATAGTTACTCCAGGTTTACGAAAACAAAAAGAAAATAAATTAAGGGGAACATCGCGACCAGTCAAAAAGCCAACAACTCAATTACATCCTTCGATTATGGCTCAACCCAGAATAGAGAAAGAAAAGAGGATTGAGAAAGAGCTAAGAGATAAGGAAAGAGCTAGTACTAGTACTTCTGTGGAAAATAATAAAAATAGTATTGTTAATATTATTAATGAAGAAACTTCTCAGGAAGGAAATAATTCTAAACAAACTTTAAATAAATTAATTCAAGGAAAATCATCAGAAAAGTCAACTGAAATTATGCCAACTAGAATTCCAAAAAGAATACAAATGCAAACTGATTGTGATAGTTATGACGTGATCAAAGATTTAAACTCCAGTAATTGCAATATTACATTTGGACAATTATTGGACGTTGCTCCAAAGATACGGTCTCAAGTATCACAAGGACTTAAATTAGAAAAGAATAATACTAAAATTTCAGGTGCAGTGGATAATATGTGTGCTACTACAATAATAACGAACAATATAGATCATACATATAAAAGTAAACATCATGAACCACAAGAAGATGATATTGCTATGGTTGATGTAATAGTAGATGGAGTTCGTGGTAAGGCTTTAATAGATTCATGTAGTAACTTAAGTATTATCACAAAGCAATTTTTAGATAAATTACCTTATCAGTATGAACCTATAGGAGTTAGTGCAGGACGAATACGTTTAGCAACAATGAATGATGATTACTCAGAAGATGTGTTAATCAAAGTTCCCGTAAAAATTAATGAACTAGAACTACTTGTTACGTGTAGAATTATAGACAAGGAGGATCCATTCTATGATATATTAATCAACCTCAAAACTCAAATTGATAACCAGTTATTTATACATCCAATTAGATATAGTCTTTGTCGATTTAATGATCAAGGTTTAATTGAAGAAATTACACCTATTAATAATGAATATGATGACGAAGAAAAATTATTATGTGTGATCAAAGCATTGAATCACCAAGAAGCTAAGCAACAATTGAAAACGATTGAAGGATTACCACCCATAAAATATATATATGACACAGTTTTTCAAAGTACAATTAATTCAAATTATAGAGAAGCTATTACTAAATTACTTGAAGAATATATTGATATAATTGCAACTTCTTCTGAAGAATTAACACCTTCAGATTTATCACCACACAAAATTATTCTTAAGGAAGGAGTTAAACCTATTAAACAAAAATTTTATCGACTTAGTAAATTAAAAACAGATATCTTAAAAGAAGAATTAACCAAACTCATATATAAACGATTAATTGAACCTTCATGTTCAGAATGGTCATCACCAGTAGTACTTGTGCCTAAAAAGAACGGTAAATGGCGCCTGTGTATTGACTATAGGAAAGTAAATGAAGCAACTAAGAAGGATTCTTATTCTTTACCAAATATTGAGGAAATTTTTGATAGCTTAGATGGAGCAAAAATCTTTTCAACATTAGATCTTTATTCCGGTTATCATCAAATATTAATGGATGATGATAGTGTTGAAATCACTACCTTTACAACTAAGTTCGGAAACTACCAATTCAAGGTAATGCCCTTCGGTTTAACAGGTGCTCCAGCTACATTCCAAAGAGAAATGAACCGTATACTATTTCCCTTAATAGGAAAATGTGTCTATAACTTTATCGATGATATTTTAATCTACTCAAGAACTGAAGAAGAACACCTAGAACATCTTAAACAAGTCTTAGAAATATTCAAGGAACATAAGTTAAAAATCAATATCGAAAAGTGTTCTTTCATGCAAACTGAAGTAGAAGTACTTGGACATAAAGTATCCTCAGAAGGTTTAAGTCCATTGGAAAACAAAGTTGAAGCTATTAAAGAATGGAAGGCTCCCTCTAACATTCATGAACTTCGATCATTTTTAGGAGCCATTGGATATTATAGAAATTTTATTAAGGACTTTGCAAAAGTTACTGCTCCTCTCTGCACTCTATTAAGAAAAGGTATTAAGTTTGAATGGAAAAAGGAACAAGAAGAAAGTTTTAAAATTCTTAAGGAAAGATTAATCAATGCCCCAATATTAAGATTTCCTAGATTTGATAGAGAATTTATTATAAGAACAGATGCTTCCTATGATGGAATAGGCGGTGTGCTTTTACAAAAGGATGATGAAACTGGAAAGGAGCATCCGGTTCATTATATTAGTAGAAGTTTATCTAAATCGGAAAAGAATTATGGAATTACGGATCTAGAAGGTGCCGCTCTAATTTACTGTATTAATAAATTAAAATCTTATATTATGGGAAATCCTAAGCAAACTATAGTATATACAGACCATAGACCCTTAATCGGATTACTTAAAAATAAGGAACCACAAAACTCTCGCCATACAAGATGGTGTTTGACTGTCAGTATGTTAGGAATTGATTTACGATATGAAGCTGGGAAGAATAATGTTGTTGCAGACGCTTTATCAAGAATGAAAAATGAAAAAGAAAAAGTTATCTTAACAACACAAATTATCAAAGAACAAGATGAAAACCTGCTTTCAAGAACCATTAAGGAATTTATTGAAGAAAAATTTACGACAATTGATGGTGTGGACTACTTTGTTGATGGCAATAATTATAGAAAATTAGTTACAGATACAAAAGAAAAACTTCAATTAATTTTTCAAGCACACAGTATAGGACACGAAGGCTATTACAAGACATACCAACGTTTGAAAAAGAGCTACTATTGGAACAATATGGTTAATGACATTAAGCGAATTATAGGTAAATGTGAAAAATGTCAATTAAATAAATCTCAACCATACCCTGAACCAACGGAAGATAAACCAACTGAAGTGGAAGGACCATTTACACACTTAGGATTGGACATTATAGGACCTCTAAGTAAAACCAGAAATAATAATCAATATATAATCGTTGTGGTTGATTATTTTACTAAATGGGTTGAGGCAGAGCCCACTGAAAATGTTACTTCTCAGGATGTGATAAAATTTTTAATTAATGTATTTGCTCGACACGGTGTACCTCAAATTATCACTACTGATAATGGAACACAATTTACATCAGATATGACAAAAATCTTCCTTGATTTATATGATGTATATGTTAAATTTATCACTCCATATCATCCTGAAAGCAATGGTTTAGTTGAGAATCGTAATAAAGAAATTGGAAAATTATTACGATTACTAGAACAACAACACAAAGAATGGGATGAAATTTTACCATCTGCACTTTGGGCTTTAAGAACTACTAAAAACTCAATCACCAACCATTCAAGTTTTGAATTAGTTTATGGAAGGGAGGACCAACAACCTTTTGACATTGCTGCCAGACCAACTAAGGGTATAAATAAGTCTTCTGACGAAATTCTACTGGAAAAATTTGTATCACACTACCAATGGGTAATGGAGGCCGCATCTAATATCAAAAATGCTTCGAAGTATTGGGCTACTAGGAGAGAAGAAAAGACCAGTATGAATCAAGCTAAAAGAATAAAACCAGGTGATTTAGTACTAGTAAGAAACTTTAATCGAACTAAATTAGAACCTTACTTTGTTGGACCTATGAAAGTGGTAAAGAAACAATTCAATACAGTCACTTTAGCTGATCCTGCTACTAATATACAAATGAATCGTAATGTTCATTTGAAAAATATTGTCAAGTTTAACTCAGCTTCTACCTAGCTTGAGTCTTAGCGGGGGCATCTTAATACAGAATGAACAAATAATACTAATTGTGCTAGAATAATATAAATTATTCTAACCTTATAGATTATTCTATTCTATATAATTGGAACTTTCCAATATTCTTCAAATATTACTAAATAAAAATCTTAAGTTAATAAATCACTAATTAACTTATAATTCCTTTTTGAATTATCGATCCGATTCCATTATAATGTATTAAAAATCTTTAGCCAAGAATATTGTCCTTGCCCACTTAATATATTAATATTATATTTCTTTTGTATTATGTTATATTGAAAATAATCAAATCTATTTAATTAGTTATTAAAATTTTCGTTATCAATTTAAATTTATTTTTAATTACTAAATTTAACTAAACCACAATAAAATATTCTGTATAATCTCTTTATTTTTATTTTATATATATTAGTATTAAACTATTATTAAATAATTAATAATTCAATAATATATAACTACTATTTATAACAATAATATTATTAACTAAAATAATAATTCAATTTCAATTTAAATGTTTTATTTATAAAAATAATTAGTAATTAGTTTATTAAAAAAATAGTTAGGCTTTACAAATTTTAATTTGATAAAAAATATAAATACATGTAATTTTAGTGAAATAAAATATAATCAATAACTTTCTTTTTATTAAATAAATAATTATATTATTATTTTTCTTTTATAAATTTAAATAAATAAACATTGATTTTAAAACAAAATTATTTTTATTGTAATTTTATTATTTGTGTTAATTATTATTATATTCCTAAAATTATATGAACCATACCAATAAAAATTAGAACTTTTCATTCTTATTTCAAAAAAAACAAAACATTCTAAAATTATTATTAAATATTAAATATTATTTAATTAGTATTATATTATTATTTATTTTTTATTATTTATTATTTATTATTTATTATATATTATTTATTATTTATTATATATTATTTATTATTTATTATATTTTAATTATTACACATTATTAAATAGTAATATAGAAATATTTTATTTAATTATTTATAAATATTTTTATATAAAAAAATAAAACTTCAATTTTTTTAAAAGTTTAAAAATGAATAAAACCCAATCATATATATTAAAATTTATTTTTATCCAATCACATTTTGGAATTTTTGAAGAATAATTAAAATTTTAAATATACATTTTTTTTAAAAAAAAAATATTTATATTTATTTATATAATATAAAGAATAATAAATAATCAAAATTTAATAATATTAATATTAAAATATATAACTATTTATATATGTAATAATTATTTTTTTTTTATAAAAAAAAAAAACAATTATTAAATATATTAAAGATATTAACTTTATATTTTATTAATTTAATAAAATTTCTATCTTTTTTTTTTTCTTTGCTCAAGAACTTTTTTATAACTTTTTAAAAATATATTTCTTAAATTAATTTTTATTTCTTTTAATATTCTTTTTCTTTTTTTGTATTAGTAATATTATAATTAAGATAAAATGAGTAAAGATAATAAAGGTATTATATATTATAAATTATAAATAATAAATAAATATTAGAATTTTTTTTTTTAAATTAAAAATTAAATTAATAATTAATTTTTTTCGTTTTTCAATAAAAATTATATAAATTCAAATATATATTTTTATCTTTTTTTATGTATTTTTTTTTAATTTAATAATATTTTTATCAAATAAAGAAATAGAAGATCAAGTTATGGAAGAATCTACTGAAAATACTTCCGAGAAATTAGTTAATCAAATGGGTAAATGAAATAAAAATTTTATTTGAAAAAAAATATTAATAAATTAAAAAATTAAAATTTTAAACTAATTTTTAATTTTTTTTTTTTTTTTTTTTTTTTTTTTTAATTTTATTATTTTTTTATATATATCGTATATACTAAACTCATATAAATATTATTACTGGATTAAAAATAAATATTTATATTTAATAAATTTACTTAAAAAATATAATTAAAATAATTATTACAAAATATCATTTTATAAATCAAAAATATATATAAACCTGAAATCATTTGTTTTACAACATATTATAAATTATTTTTTTCTTAATATTAAAAACAATGTACTTGTTAATAAAATTTTGAACGTGAAATAAATATTATTATTCTAAATATAAAGATGATAAAGAAATAGATAAGGATTTCCAAGCTCTTAAGGCTTCAGAAAATACCTTAAAAGCTATTAAAGAAATGGGATTTAAGAAAATGACTGAAGTTCAAGCTCGTTCAATTCCAGCTGCTTTAACTGGTCGCGATATTTTGGGTGCCGCTAAGACTGGTTCTGGTAAGACTTTAGCCTTTTTAATTCCAGTAGTTGAAATGTTAGCTCGTTTAAAGTTCAAACCAAGAAATGGTACTGGTGTTATTGTTATTTCACCAACTCGTGAATTAGCTCTTCAAATTTTCGGTGTTGCTAAGGAATTAATGAAATATCATCATCAAACTTTTGGTATTGTAATGGGTGGTGCTAACAGAAAAGCAGAAGCTGAAAAATTAGCTAAAGGTGTTAATTTATTAGTTTCTACTCCAGGTCGTTTATTAGATCATCTTCAGGTAAATTTCTTCAAACTATCTTTTTTAATTTTATTTTTTAAAAATTTTTGGTTTATTATAATATATGTATATTATTATTTTATTTTATTTTATTATTATTATTATTATTATTATTTTTTAGCTTATAATTATATAAATTTAATATATAAATATATATTTAGTCTTTTATATTATTTATTATATATATTTATTAGTATTATTTTTTGGATTATCTTTATTAAAGTATAACAGAAAAATATTATCAAAATTATATTTTTTTTAACAAATATTTTTTATATAAATTTTCATTTTATACATACATATTATATAAATATAATTTTTTTAAATAGAATACCAAAGGTTTTATATTCAAGAACTTAAAATGTTTAGTTATTGATGAAGCCGATAGAATTTTAGAAGTGGGTTTCGAAGAAGAAATGAAACAAATTATTAAATTACTTCCAAAGGGTAATTAAATATTAAATAATAAATTAAATATTAATGAATTTATATAAATTTAAATGACAGTTTTTTATATATATTTAAAAAATTTAATGATTAAATAATTGTATTTTATTTTGTTTTATTATTATTATTAATTAATTTATATTTAATTATAAAAACTATATATATAAATTTATATTTATATAAATAATATTTAAATGAATAATTATCAAATATCCTTTAAATAAATTAAATTAATATCATTTCAAATTAAACAATAATAATAAAAGAACGTCAAACAATGTTCTTCTCTGCTACTCAAACTACTAAGGTTGAAGATTTAGCCCGTGTATCATTAAAGCGTTCTCCATTATATATTAATGTTGATGAGCATAAAGAAAGCGCAACTGTAGAAGGTTTAGAACAAGGTTATGTGATATGTCCAAGTGATAAAAGGTTCTTATTATTATTTACATTCTTAAAGAAAAATTTAAAAAAGAAGGTTATTGTTTTCTTTTCTTCTTGTAATTCTGTTAAATACCATTCAGAATTATTAAATTATATTGATATTCCAGTATTAGAACTTCATGGTCGTCAAAAGCAACAAAAGAGAACTAATACTTTCTTTGAATTTGTTAATTCAGATACTGGCATTTTATTATGTACTGATGTTGCTGCCCGTGGTTTAGATATTCCAGCTGTTGATTGGATTATTCAATACGATCCACCAGATGATCCAAAGGAATACATTCATCGTGTTGGTCGTACAGCCCGTGGTTTAAATAGAAGTGGTCATGCCCTCTTATTCTTATTACCAACAGAATTAGGTTTCCTTCGCTTCCTTAAACACGCCAAGGTTCCATTAAATGAATACCAATTCCCATTAAATAAGATTGCTAATGTTCAATCTCAACTTGAAAAACTTGTTGAAAAGAATTATTACTTAAATAAATCTGCTCGTGATGGTTACCGTTCCTATCTTCAAGCTTATGCTTCCCATTCTCTTAAAAAGATTTTCAATATCAATTCATTAGATTTACAAAAGGTAGCTAAAGCTTACGGTTTCACCGTACCTCCTCATGTTAATATCACTATTGGTGCCAGCCAAAAAACTGATAGAATTCAAAGACGTGGTGGTGGTGGTGGCTTTGGTGCTGGTTATAAAAATAAGAAAGCCATTGAAGGTAAAGAACACTTTTTAAAACAAAAATCTTCAATTACTGATGCCACTGGTAAAAGAAGTAGTGATGGTAGACAATGGACTCGTTAAAAATATAAATAGTAGATATTATTTAAAAAAAAAAAATTATTATTTTTTTTTAATTTATTTTGCTATTTTAATAATAATTATATTGTTTCTTTACATTAAAATTTTTATAATTTATAACATAGATAATTAATTTTTACATATAAATTTTATCTGTTATATTTATTTAATAGAATGATAGATATATTTATTTATTTTTTTTTTTTTTTTATTTTATTTTTTTTTTAAAAAAAAAAAAAAAAGAATTAATATATATTATAAATATAAACATTTATTATACAGTTTAAAAGAAAGAAAAAAGAAGTGCAAATTATCATTTACAAAATAAAAAAAACAAATAATATTTTATCTTAATTTATTAAAGAAAATAAATAAATAAATAAATAGAATATTTTATTTTTATTATTATTTTTATTTATTGTTTATTTATTTATTTATTTTTTTTTTTTTTTACTAAATTTATTTAATATATATAACAAGTTTTTTTTTTTAATTTTAATTTATTACGAACATTTTATAATAACCAAAAAAAAAAAAAAAAAATAAAAATAAAAATAAAAATTATAATATGAAATTATTATTAATATTAATATTATATATACGAAAAAAAATTTTTTTTTTTTTTTTATTTTTTTTATAAACATTATTTATTTAATATAATGTTAATTTTATATTTATTTAATTTATTTGTTTTATTTATTTATTTATTTTTAATATATTATTTTTTATATTTATATTTATATTAACTTATAAATATAAATTCATTTACTATAAATAAAAAAAATTAATATAGATGAAACAAGTTTGTTGCCATTAAAAAAAAAAAAAAAAAAAAAAAAAAAAATATATATATATATAAATAAAAAAAAAATATGAAAATAAATATTTATAAATATAGGAATTTTATACAAAATTAAATAAAAATGCAAAAAATAAGTTTAATAAATAAATAAATAAATAAATAAATTTTTTTTTTTTTTTTTTTAGTTTATTAGAAAAAAAAAAAAAAGTTTAAATAATTTTATGAATTAATAAAGTTAAAGATAATGATGATATATTTTTTGTACAAATGTTTGAACATATGGTAGCCAAAAACCATTTTTTTCTAATTTTGGTGGTAATTTGTCTGTGTATATAAAGAATCTTTTTATAAAATATTTATATATCATTTTTTTTTTTTTTTTTTAAATTTAATTATATATATTATAATATAATAGATTTATAAATACAAAATAAATAAATATATATATATACATAAAATCATATTAATATATATCATAATATGTTAATTTTTTAAAAATAATTGTTTTATTATAACCATTTCATTTGATATAACTATTATTGCTATTTTTATTTATTCTTACCGTATATAGAATAGAATAAATATTTCAGCAAGAATCATTCCAAGAATGAATAATACTATATGTTTTTGTCTTTTCTGTCTTCTATAAATTTTTTTATTTAATGTAATTAATTCTTTATTATATTTTTCAATAACCTCCATTTGTTCATTATATTCTTGACTCCATTTTTCTAATTCCAACTATATATATAAATATATATGAATATATATAAGTATAAATAACATAAAAATTAAAGGTAATATATATAGATTTTATAAAAAAAAAAAAAAAAAAAAAAAAAAAATTTGTATTATTATAATAATTTACTTGTAGGTCCGGGAAACTTTGTCGTTCTAACTTCCAATGTTTTTGGAACTCTTGAATGGATTCTTCCCATTGAATATTTTCTATTATAGCTAGATTTAATTTTCTAATAATACATATCATAAAAATAAGAATACAAAATATATATATATATATATATATGTATATTTATTTATTTATTAATTAAAATTATTTAAAATATAAATGAATTGAATTAATAATTTAATTAGTATAAAAAAAAAAAAAAAAAATAAAAATAAAAGGAATAAGAATAAGTATAAAGTATAAAAATAAAAATAAATATATTAAAATAAAAAAAAAAAACTTACTCATTTAATTCATGCCATGGATTACAGAAAATATCATTTTTAATATCATTAATGATATCCATAATGGTATGATAGAGATGATTACTTTTTTTAATTGCCAAACGATCATAGCCACGCCATTTACGCTGTTTTTTCCATGGTTGATTCATATAGAGTGGTGGAAGACCTATCGCTGAATTTGGATTCATATTATCTTTACGTATGGATTGTATATATTTAAAGGCTTTCTTTACTCGATCATCATTAAGAAGGGTGTTTATATCAAGGTTATTATTACTTTTATTACCATTATTTTCATTATCATTATTG
The DNA here is from genome assembly GCA_016946835.1 of Neocallimastix lanati (nom. inval.). Lineage (NCBI taxonomy): Eukaryota > Fungi > Neocallimastigomycota > Neocallimastigomycetes > Neocallimastigales > Neocallimastigaceae > Neocallimastix > Neocallimastix lanati (nom. inval.). The sequence goes on from JACVTC010000036.1 coordinate 510,341, forward strand.
TTATTATTATTATTATTATTATTATTATTATTATTACTATTCTTGGTAGAATTATCCATGGAATCATAGAAATTTAATTTATTGAGACTATCAGCAGATGCCTCTGAATTAATATTAAATTTAGTATCCTCATCATATTCATTATTCATTAAATTTAATTCATGGATTAATTTTTCCCCAAGAGAATTAGAATCCTCATCCTCAGGTATATCATATGACAGTATTTTATCTAAAATTTCTTGTCCCTGTAACGAATCAAATAATGAATCTAAACTGCTTCTGGTATTTCCTTGAACAGGTAATTTGAAATTATTAATATGTTTAATCATTGATTGGGATAGATTCAAATGATCCATATTTAGTAATTTATTATATTGAGTTTGATAGTTACTGAATAAGAACAGTGGTTCCTTACTATCATTTTGTAATGATCGTCCTCCTTTTTTCTTTGGTTTACTTTTATTTTTATTTTCATCAGTGGTTGAAGATTCATCATCATGGAATGTCGGTATATAAATACGTTGTTTAAATATATCAGAAAAGGTATTTGGAATTAAGAAACCATCACTAGAAATTTGAGGTTTAGGATATTCTATGGAGTCAAAGAGTGAAGTAGTATTTTTATTTTGATTATTATTTTTGTTTTTGTTATCCTTACTGTTAATATTTTTATTATTTTCTTTTTCTTTTTGTTGAATATAATCTAATTCACGTTGAACTGATGGTGGTCTTCTCGATTTTCTAGGATACTGCGAAGTGGAATGTTCAAGTGTTTCTTCATTATAGTTATTATTAAATTTATTATTAATACCATTCAATTTTTCTTTTGATGTTAAGGGTTTTTTATTTTTCTTAATATGACGTTTTTTCTTTTTCAATCCTACGTTAGCTTTTTTACTATTTAATTCAGGAGAATCTGAATTTTCAATATCTGATTCATCAAAATCTGATGAATTTTTATTACCATTATAATCATTATAATTATCATCATCATCATCATAGTTATTATTATTATCATATATATCAGTGGTACTGCTTTTTAAATGATCGGATTTCTTTCCTTGATTTGCTAGTTTTTTACCTTTTTGCTCAATTTCTTCAATAATTCTTTTGATATAATCAGTATTTACTGATTCAGAACTCCTTCGTATACTACTTTCTTGGCTAACACTATTAGAAAGAGAATTAGTTAAGTCATCTAATAAACAACGATAGGCTTCATCCTTTTCTTCAGTACTCTCACTATGATGCTTTTTTATTGAATCCGTAGGTTCTACTCCAAAGAATTTGTTGAAAAGAATAGTCTTGAGTGAATCACAATGATAGACTTCATCAATTTTTGGTTCTTCTTCTCTATCACTTTCTTCTGTAGCTTTAGTTCTTGAACAATTATTTATCATATCAGATTCATCTTTTTCTTCTATATTATTTTGATTTTTATAATTTAAGAGATTATTTTTATTTTTATTCATATTTGTATTTGCTTTTATTGCATTGTTTTCATCTTGAGATTTATTATTATTATTTGTTGATTTAACAGAGGAATTCTTCTTTGATTTATTATTATTACCATTATTAATTGGATTATTATTTGAAGAGATAATCGATGGGGCGGTATCATTGGATTTTACATTATTAGCATTAGTATTGTTATTTTCTGATTTATTTTTAACTTTAACATCATTAACAACGAATAAATTATTTGTGGATTCACTGCTAACAGAAAAAGTATCATCAGATAATTTTGTCGCTAATAAATTCTCATACTCACTATTAATAATATTGTCTAAATCTTTATTGATTTTACCGTTTTTAGTGAGATAGGAATGGAAAGAGGATAAAGAAATAGTATTATATGGTAATTTTTTATTATTATTTGAATTCTTTAAAGCCTTAGATTCATTTGATTTACCTTTGATATCTTTGCTAAGTTCAAGTATTTTCATAGGATTTAATAATGGATGTTCTTTGTAATTAGGGCCAAGAAGTTTTTCATCAATTTTTAATCCATGTTCATCATCCATACCATTAAAATCGAAATCCTCATCATCATAAATTTCAACATTTTCTATATTATATTAAAAATTAGTATTATTATTATATTATTATTATTATTATTATTATTATTATTATTATTATTATTATTATTATTATTATTATTATTATTATTATTATTATTATTATTATTATTATTATTATTATTATTATTATTATTATTATTATTATTATTATTATTATTATTATTATTATTATTATTATTATTATTATTATTATTATTATTATTATTATTATTATTATTATTATTATTATTATTATTATTATTATTATTATTATTATTATTATTATTATTATTATTATTATTATTATTATTATTATTATTATTATTATTATTATTATTATTATTATTATTATTATTATTATTATTATTATTATTATTATTATTATTATTATTATTATTATTATTATTTATTATTATTATTATTGTTATTATTATTATTATTATTATTATTATTATTATTATTATTATTATTATTATTATTATTATTATTATTATTATTATTACCAGGTACTGAATGCTTATGGAAATTTACTGATTTATCTTTAACTTCTGGAGAATCAGAATCACCAAAATCGAAATCATCATCATCGTATACTTCAATATCTTTATTCGTGGTACCATTCATGGTTCCTGATTTTTTATTATTTAATTTATCAGAGAAATATGTATGATATGAAGATAATGAAATAGTATTGTAAGGTAATTTTTTAGTTGAAGATTTTCCTGTTTTGGAGTTTTCTGATTTTTTTCCCTTATTATTATTATTATCAAATAATTTTTCTGGAAAGTAACTGATTGTATTACGATTCGATGATATCAATCGTTCATCAATTTTTAATTCTTTTCCTTCCATTTCACCGAAATCAAAATCTTCATCACCATATTGTTCAATATCGTTTTTACTATTACGACTACTATTAGGATGATTACTATCACTACTACGATTAAGATTAAATAGATTATATAGATTACTATTACTATTATTTGATTTTATTTGATTAGATATATGTATATTATTGCTGGTATTGCTACCACTACTATTATTATTATTATTCAAAAGTTTTTCACTAATTTTTAATTTTTGATCACCAAAATCTTCAAAATCAAAATCATCATCTCCATAAACTTCTATTGGCTTATTACTAGAATTACCATTTCTTTTATTTAAATTATGAATAGCACTTGAATCATAACCATCTCCATAAATAGAACTATAATAATTAGAAATAGATTGTGATAAACTTTGATTAATACTAGAAACAATTTCATCCACTGTTCTGTTCTCATTTGATATATTATTTTTATTATTATTATTATTGTTGTTGTTGTTGTTGTTGTTGTTGATATCATTGTTATTATTTTTATTATTATCATGGTTGCCGTTGTTATTTTTATTAGTATTGGAAGAATTATTATTTTGAGTGGAAGAATTGGAAGTAACTGTTGGATTAAGTAAAAATCGTTCATCAATTTTTAATTCTTGAACATCCATACCACTAAAATCAAAGTCTTCATCGCCATAAACTTCAATGGACATGTTATCATTTTTTTTATTTAAATGATGAATATTATTAGCATTAAAATTATAACCTGATGAAGAAATGATTTGATCTAAGGATTTATTACTTTCAACTGATTTAGAAATTGAAGATACATTTAAATTAATAATATTTCCTAAATGACTATTATTAATATTATTATAATTTCTATCCGTGAAACTATCAAGTTTCTTTATTTTACTACTTGTATTACTTGTATTACTTAGAGTCTCTAATTGATTAAAATCATCTTCGTATGCTGATTCACTAAAATGCCTTGTATCTGATTTACTACTATTATTAGAGGAATTTTTGGAGAGGGGAAATATTTTATTATTGCCATATAAGAGGCGAATATTAGAATTACTAGTTTTAGAAATAATTTCATTGGATCGGTTTAGGATATCATGATCAGAACCTTCATAAGTATCTAAGGTACTGGTACTTTTATTTACATTGAAATTATTAAATTTCTTTTTTATAATACGAGCACCTAATGGTATATTATTGATATTCGGTTTTTCAGAAGTAGGAGTAGTGATAGGAGTACTAGAACTACTTTTTGAAGTATAATTATGAATTAATCCACTACTTTTTGATTTATATTCATTTCGTTCATCTTTAAGTAATGGAAGAACAGGTCCATTTATTGTAATATGTTTTTGTTTATTCTTTAATTTTTCAGGAGAAAAATAAGCTTCTTTATTATGTATGTTTGAAATATTTTTTAAGGAATGACTTGTAGAAATTTTATCGATATTGGAGTTCATATTTGTATCATTAGAAATACCAATAATTGAACTACAACTTTCCGTATCATCATTATATTTATGATTATAGGAATCTAATCTACTTTCTAAATCATCAATACCAATATCGCTAAAATCAAGATCATCAAAATTGTCTTTGTCTCTTTCCTCTTCTTCATACTGTTTTTGATAATTAGTAGGTTCCATTAATAATGGAGAAGCGACCATAGAAGTGCTCATAGAGGAGCGTTTACTATTATTATTGCTCATATTTAAGGTAGTTATATCATTATTTAAATTACTATTATTTTGGTCCTTGTATTTGCCACCATTTAATATGGAATTATTAATTTTTTTTATTGTCTTACTTATTAAAGAGTTATCTGAATTATTTTCATTAATTTTTGCATCAGTAATTATGTTCATATTTATAATTATTATTATTATTATTATTATTATAAATAACAAATAAATAAAATAAATAAATTATATATATTATATATATATAATATAAAATAAATAAACAACTAATAAATACCTTTAATATATATAAAAATAAAATAGAATAGAATTAAATAAATATAAATAAATAAATATGTATATATATGTTTAAATAATGATAATAAAAATTATTTGATATATATATATATATATATATATATATATATAATTTTTCAAATTAGTATTACAAATAATTATATTTTATATTTTTCAAAATATATATTTATATTAATTTTTATTTTTTATAATTTTTATTTTTTCCTTATATATATATATATATATAATTATGTAAAATAATTGATAATTGATATTAATAAAATTAAATTAATTCTTTATTAAACAAATTTTAATTCCTATTTTATTAAAATATAATAATAGTACTCATTATTCTTCATTCTATATTTTATTCCACTTTATTACAAAATATTTTATATATTTATCTTTATTTTTCATTAATATCTTTTTTTTTTTTCTCTCTCTCTTCTTTGTTTTAATAGATAAAAATACTAAAATTGCGTTATATTATAATTCTTATTTTTAAATTCACGCGTTTTCTAATATAACATTATAATTTTTCATTACCAGTTTTTTTTTTTTTTTTTTTTTTTTCAGTTGTAATTTGAAAATATTATTATATAATTTATTTATGTAATTACTATTTTTTTAATATATTATTTATTTTATTGTTATTATTATTATTATTGTTTTTCACTCTTTATATGAAAAATAATAAGAGTTCTTACTTTAGAATTATGACAAACTCTCAAAAAAAATTTTTTGAATATATTTATTTAAAAAGATTCATATATATAATATTAAAATATATGTATACATAATTTATTTAAAAATAAAAATTAAGCATATAATAAATAAAAATAATACTAAAAGCTTTATATAAAAGTTTACTTTTAATTCAAACTCTTATATAATAATAAAAAATTTATGCAAAAGTTTATTTTTTTTAAATAATAATAAAATATCTAAAATGTAAATAAAGTACCTCTTATTTCAAATATTAATATTTAAATTAAAATATAAGTACTATACTTCAAAATAAAAAAAAAAAAAAAAAAAAAAAAAAAAAAAAAAAAAAAAAAAAAAAAAAAAAAAGACAAATTAAAATAGAATGACCTAATATGGTAATTAATTTAATTAAAACATATTATAAAATTTTAATAAATAAATAATTAGAATTTTAAATAAATCAAAATTTAAATAAATCAAAATTTAAATAAAATTAATATCTAAATATTTAAGTAAATAGAATAAATATTACAAATAATTTAAAATTTAACGTTTTTTTTTTATATTTTACTTTTTTTATTTTTTTTTTTTTTATTTTATAAAATTTTTACAATTTTATAATTATTTTAAATTAATTTATTTATAAATTTTAAATTTTAAAAAAATTTTAAATTTTTTGTAAAGTTTCAAGCCACAAATCTTTGCTTTATATCTTTTATTATGAATATATTTAAAACTTTCATAGTTAGGGAAAAAAAATATATTTACAGTTAATACTATATTAATAAATTATTTTTTTTATATAAAATGAATTATTTCATGAAAAATAAAAATTCAATTTAATTTGTAAATCCTCATTATAATATTTTACATATAAAACGTTTATTTATATATATATAATTAAATTTTTGATTAACAAATCATTAGTTTCGATTGATATATTTATCTAAGATTAGAAAATATTCAAATTTAATATTAAAAAAAAAAATAAATAAATAAATAAAAAATAATAATAATAAAAAAAAAGAATCATATGTCATAATCATTTATTCTCTTTTTTAATTACTATAATTACAATTAAAATGAAGTATATGAATAGTATTAAATATGACTTTAAATATATTATTTTTATTAGAGATAGAACAATTTTAAAAAAGCTGTTATTGATTAAATTAAATATAAACATATTAGTATTAATAATAAATATAATATGAAAAATTGTTTAAAACGTAGTAATAAAATTTTATACTTTAATAAATGTAACTATAATAATATTTTTTTTTTAAATATACTAAAAATTATATTTTCTAAAATTAATTTCAAATTTTTTGAATTTAATGTATATTTTAAAATATATTAAAACGAAAAAGTAAATAAAAATTTTTTTTTTCTTTTTTTTTTATCATAATCAAAATCTTTTTAATAATAAATTATTATTCTTCAAAACTTTTGAAACTTTGAAAAGAAATCTATACTTTTTTTTTTTTTTTTTTTTTTTTTTAATATTTAATTTTATATTAAAAAAAAATCTAATTTATATATATTAAATTTATTTTCTTAAAAATAATAATATATATCAAACAAAATTATAAATAAAAATAAAAAATTAAATACAAATAAAAACAAAAATTTTTTTGGTTTATTATATATTTGGTCAATAGTTCGGAAGTTCAATTCCACATTACTACCCAATAATAACCCAATTGACAGCCTAACCCTTAATTGAACAAGTCATCGTCTACACTATGATCGTGCTTCTCAGTTATACGTATACATGCCTGAAGCAGGGTGATTCCTGCGTGTATGTAATCTCGGTCCATTATTGTAACAATTTTCCCAGGAGGAAATTTATAGAGTATATGTAATTAATTTTGTTTTTTATCAACAATTTTAACAATTTTAATAATTTTCAATTTTCAATAATGTGAACTAAAAAGGAAATAGCTTAAAAACCTTATTTTCTTTCATCACTCACTTTACAATAAGTCATAATTGTATTTTATCTAAACATGTATGAAATCACTATATTAAAATCATAAATAAAATATACAAATCTATTATGTTTCACAATCGTACAATGTGGCATATGTACGTATGTGGCTTGTTTATGATAAATAATAATTAAATAAATAATAAATATTCTTTTTTATATATATATAATTTATTAATATTCAATTGTAAAAATAATTTTTTATAATTCTTATTCTTTTTTAATAAAATATATTATTATTTCTTTTGAAATAGTTATTTAATAATATTAAATGAAAAAATTTATTATTATTTATATATATATTTATTTATAATTGTATAGAATATCTTAAAAATGTATGGCTTTATTTTAAAAATATTATAAGCCTCATAGCGAATTTGACGAATCCCAAATAAACATTTAAGGCCTAACCCTTTAATTAATTTTAATTTTTAAGAAATGTTTATAGTAATTAATTATTAATAAAAATGATTTAAATATTATTATTAATAAAGTATTAAAATTGAATAAAAATAATATATATTTTTACAAAACGGGTTTAAACAGATAGATAAAAAAAATACATAAAAAAAATGTTTTTATCAATTTTAATTTTTATTACTATAAAACTGTAATGTAGTCTCATAATTAAAATCAAAAATCTTTTTCTTTAACAATGCGCCACTATACTAAAATAAATGGACATAATAAATATTTCAGCTATTATTACATTTTTTCTTTATGTCCAAAAAAATATTTAAAATACTATAAAAATAAATAATATTTCAAATAATTAGAAATCACTTTGTTCTCTTTTTCCCAACTTTACTTCTCAATAAAAAGATCAATTTTTATAATAAGTTTCACATTAGATATAGATAAAAAAATAATCCATCCATCAAGAATATTGATATTACTCTAATAGAAAGAAACTGACAAATCTATTATTTATTTTTTTATCATTTTTTAATTTTTAAATTAGATTTATAAATAATAATAATAGTAATAAAAAAAAAAAAAACTATTAATAATTTTTTTTTTTACATAATATATTTTAATATAATCATTATTAAAAATTCAAATTCAAATAAATAAAAAATTCTTTTTTTAGTAAATATTATTTAAGTATGAAAAGTAAATTTTTTTTTCTTTTTTTTTAGTAAATATTATTTAAGTATGAAAAGTAAAAATACCATATTTAATCCAAACGTAAATGGTTTTAAGGAAATTTTAAATTCAGAATTTTATGTTGATAAAACTGAATTGATACTTCATCTTAATAAATTAATACATACTTCATATAAATATGTATGCATTATGAGGCCTAGGCGTTTTGGAAAAACAGTAACTGTTAATATGATCACTGAATATTACCAATATTTAGAAAAAGAAACAACAAATTTTAGGGATAAATATTTAAATAAATTAAATATAATTAAATTTATTTAAATATATATATATATAATTCTTTAATTCCTTCTTCAACACTGTTGAAGAAGGAATTAAAGAATTAAAAAGTAAAATTGTTAATGAAGTTAAAAATTTAATAAAAAAAAATAAAATTTATAAAAAAAAAATTTTTTTTAAAAGATTTATTCCAAGAGATATATATAGTATTATAGAAGGACAAATTGTTTTTATTATAGATGAATGGGATTATATTTTAAGAAATAAAAAAGACGAAATAGATTCCCATAAAAAATATTTGGAATTTTTGAATACATTATTAAAGGATAAAGATTATGTAGCTTTAGCTTACATAACAGGAATTTACCAATTAATAAAGTTGAAAATCAATTATCTCTTAATAATTTTGATTCAATCTGGATGGATGTCTGAATATATTGGTTTTACCAATGTTGAAGTTAAAGAGTTATGCACAAAACAGAAAGAAATAATTCAACAACAAAAGCAAATAAAAATACAGAAAAAAATTGAAATTTATAATTTAAATGATTCAAATAATAATACAAATAAAAAGCGAAAATTTAATAATGATGAGATAGAAAATAAAGAAGTAGTGAATAGGAATTATAATGAATTAATTTATAATAAGGAAGTAAAAAAAATGTAAAAAAGATAAAGAAAATAAAAATGATAAAAAAAATAAGAAAAATCAAGAATATAAAAATAAAATAATTGAAAAAGATGAAAAGAATAAAAATAAAGAAAATGATAAAAAATATAAAAAAATTGAAAACAATAAAAACGATGAAAATAATAAAGAAGATGTAAATTTTAGAAATCTTAAGATATGGTATAATGGTTATAAATTAAAGAATGAATTTCTTAATGAGTATTATGAGATATATTCACCATATTCAATTATAAAGGCACTGAGATTTAATAAAATTTTGGATTATTGGTGTTATTCGGGAACATTCTATTTTCTTTCAAAATATATTGAAATGAATTTATTTGGATTAAAAGAAGATATAATATTATTAAGAGATGGATTAAAAATTAAAATAAATATAAGTTCATATCAAAATGATATGAAAACATTTACATTTAAAGATGATATTTTCACCATGCATGTTCATTTAGGCTACTTAGCATATGATACAGATACTAAACAAGTATATATTCCTAATAAAGAAATTCAGAATGTATTTAAAACCGTTACAAATAGTCCTATGTGGAATACCATTGCAAAAAAAATTGAAGAATCTCGACGACTTTTAAAAGCAATATGAGAATGTAATGAAAAAGAAGTCGAGAATTTAATTGAGGAATACCACAATAGGGTTGATAATTAAAATATATAATAGTGAAGATACATTAAAATTTAGTATTTTACTAGCATTTTATGTCGCTGAAGAATACTATAATGAATATTTAGAACTTGATTCAGTTAAAGGATTTATTGATATAGCCTATGTTCTAATTAATATTTATTCCGAACACCAAGCTTTAATAATAGAATTGAAGTATGAAAAAAATGTTGATACAACAACGAATCAAATAAAAAAAGAAAGTATTTTGAAAGAATAAAACGTTATAAAAATAATATGTTGTTAATAGGTAAAAATTATAACAAAGAAATTAATAATAAAAATGAAAAATATCATTCATGTAAAATAGAAAAATTTAAATAATGTTATTATTTTTTTGTAATTAATAATAACGTTTATATTATATTCTTTCAATTTCATGTATTATATTAATATTACTTTTGTGATTATAAATATAAATAACATTTTTATTTATAAATTTACCTTCAAATAAACCAAATTTAAAAATATATATAATGGTTCATTAACGAAAATTGTAAAAAAAAATTTATTTATATATATCATTCATATAATATATATAATCCTTTGTAATTTCCAAAATTATTTTATTTTAAATAATTTTTTTTAAAAATTTTTGTTATTTTTGAAATTTTTTTTTATTAATAAATTATTAATTGCTTATAATTTAATATCTTAAAAAAAATCGATCAATAGATTTTTTAAATAATAAAATTTTCAAAATTTCTAAAAAAATTATTGCTTTTGTCGACCTCCCTATGTAATAATAAAAAAATTAAAAATATAAAAGTTTTTAATTTAGATTTTTTAATTACAGTTTTTTTTTATATTATAAAATTTATAATATCTTCTACTAAATATATAGCAACATTTATATTTGCTGAGGCTAATGCCTCAGATACTTTTTTTACATCTGATAAAAGAACCTGCAATTTCAGTTATAGCAGACATTGAAGCATTAAAGTAACTAATACCTTCATTTATTTTATTAGTTTTTTTATTAATTATGATATATTAGGAAAAAAAGAAAAAGAGAAAAGGAAAAAAAAATTAATTATTATTATGAATTAATATTATTTTTTTAACTTTTTATATTGAAAAAGTAATTAAAGATTTTAACGACACTATAAAATGGATATATGATATTTATATTTCGGAATCAAAAATTATAATAAAGTGAACTTAATCCTTTTTACTGAAATTTAAAAAAAAAAAAAAAAAAAAAACTTTTTTTATTTGATATTATTTAAATATTGATATATGAAATCTGATCTTTAAATTTTTAGAATAAAGAAATTATACCTCTATTTTTCAAAAAAAAAAAAAAAAAAAAAAAAAAAAAAAAAAAAAAAATATTTTAAAAAAAATTATTAATTTTCAATTATGCTTCTTTTTTTTTTTTGTTTGTTAAAAAAAAAATTCGTTTGATTTAATTTCATATGACCTCAAATTTATTGGATTTAATTTTATCGAAATTATTTACTCCAAAAAGCAAAAAGATATAAAATTATTACAATTCTCATTATACTCAAGACTTTATAATAAAAACTGACTTTTATTTTTATTTTTTTTAGTTTATTAATTTTTAGTTTTTTATTACTATTATGGAAATCCAATATATAAGAAATAAGAATTTCATTCTAAGAGATTCAAGGTGCCACGGTGTACCAATGGAGAATACGAAACTACTCTTTATCCGCGGACTTCGATCTTGGCCAGAAATCAAAAAGAGAAGACATTTAAAGAAAACTCTGAATGAATTAAATGATAAGGTTTTATCAGTTAAACGTATTGCTAATTTTAATGATGCATTCTTTAAAATTAAAACAGTAGGTAATGAAGAAGAAATAACATCTATTACCGATTGTATTGTTAATAGTTTCAAACGTGCTTCAATTAATGTTATTAATTGTAGCAAAAGGAATCATAAATACAGTTTTTCTTCACTCAAAAGGAAACATTTTGCCTTATCAGAAAAAGTGATTTCATCATATAATATCAACTTATTCACTACTTCAAATTCAAATTCAAATTCAAGTCAAAATTCAAATTCAAGTTCAAATACAGATTCATGTTCAAGTTCAAGTACAAGTTCAAGTACAAGTTCAAGTACAAGTTCAAGTACAAGTTCAAGTACAAGTTCAAGTACAAGTTCAAGTACAAGTTCAAGTTCAAGTTCAAGTTCAATTTCAAATTTATGTTTAAATTCAGTTTCAAGTTCAGATTCAAATTCAGATTCAAATTCAAATTCCAGTTCAATCATTTTTAATAATTCCAATAATATTAATAACACTCATATTAATAATAATACAGTTGAAGAATTTTCTCTATGTGTCAGGTGGAATACTAATGGATGGAACTTTGATAAAAAAGACAGTGTTGAATTCTTTATTTCAATGTACAAACCACTTTTCTTATGCTTTCAGGAAACAGGAAATGGTTCAGGTTCTAGCAGTAAATATCCATGTCGAGAATCATTAAAAAACTACAAACATTTCTTCAAAAAAGCTAATAACGAAATTCCCGGTAAAAGAGGTCTTTATATTGGGTTTCATAATTCTTGTCAAGCCTCTCTTGAAAATAATACTTATGAGTATATTATTTCCTTGTATACTTATAATTTTTTGGAATTTCACTAAATGTTCTATTGGTAATGTGTACGTACCTCATAGTGGCCATAGCCTTCATGCTAGAGCTGTTAGAATTGAAATATTGTCGTGGTTAAATAGTCACTCTTCTCATCCTTCAATGTTGGTTGGTGATTTTAATTTACCTACTGAGAAATTAGGTAATTTGCTCTCTAAATTTAGTAATTGGAAAATTCTTCCCTTATGGGGCTCCCCAATTTCATGGAGTAGAGGTAATAGAAAATCTGATATAGATCATGCGATTGTCAATGATCATATGTTAGATTTACATTCATATGGTACTTTTATTGACTTTCCCCCCATTTTGGATCATAAACCTTTATTAATAAAAGGTAAATGTTTTTCATTAGTTAATTCAGATAATTCTTTTTCTCTGCCTAAAAAGACAGTTAAATGGGATAGATTAAAATGTATAAATGAAAAAGAATCAATTTTTGACAACAACTATTTTAGTGTTTTAGAGGAAGTGATTCCAAATCCTAATATTAGTATTGATGATATTTCTAAGAAATTTATTTCAACTTCATTCAATATTGCTAAGGAACTTAATATCACGTCAATTTCAGAAGTTCGAAAATCTTTTTTTCATATGTCGCAGAGAATATTTAATTTGCAAAAACTCAAAATGAAATTATATAAATCCATTAAAAGAAGAGGTTCTTATCATAATTTAGATGAATTTGAAGAATTAATTGAAAAATATAATAGAATGTGCAAAATTATTCATCATATGCGTAATATTTATAGGAAAACTGAATACCAACATTGGATCAATACAGGATGTGAATATATGAAATCTCATAACCCTAAGAAAGCTTGGAAATGGCTTAAAACAACAGTAAAAGTAGATAAATTTAAAAATATGTCAAATTCTCCAGTAAAGGACAAAAATGGTAAACTAGCTACTTCTACTAAAGAACAGTTAGAAGTATGGCACAATCACTATAAAAAACTTGCTTCAAGCCATTCTGATATCAATAGTGCATTAATAGAATGGTCTAATAAATTTTCCAATGGAACAATTAGGTATACGAGACACAATGAATGGGATATAAATCAAGACATCAGTATAGAAGAAATTAGAGAAGCAATTTTAGCTACTCCAAATTATAAAGCTTCAGGTCCGGATGGAATTCCTATTGAATTTTATAAAGCTTTAATTCCTCCGGATGACGAAAATTCAGTAAATAATTCTTCTTCTGGTTTAAATTGTTTACAGAAGATATACTCAAGAATTTGGAATGGTGAATTTCCTAGCTCTTGGAATGAAGCAAGTATTATATCTATTCCTAAAAAAGGAGATGATCTATCTGATTGTGACAATTATCGAGGTATCTTTCTGATTAACAATGGTATTAAACTCATTTCGAAAATAGTCTCCAAAAGAATTTCAGAATATGGACTTAAAAATAATTTTATTAGGTCAGAGCAATTTGGATTTCGTACAAAAGAAGAATGTGTTAGTTTATTTATTTCAATTCGAGAAATTTGTCAAAGGCGTAAAAATGATAATAAAGAAACTTACCTTGCTTTTCTAGATTTAAAAAAGGCATATGATTCTGTTCCAATAGGTAATATTTTATATAAATTAGATGCTTTAAGTATTAGAGGTAAATGTTATCAATTTATAAAAAATCTATATTTGACTTCCAAAGCCAGTGTTAAAATTGATGATCAATATTCGGAATCTTTTAATATTATGAAAGGAGTTAGATAAGGTTGTCCACTATCACCAATTCTTTTCAATTTTTTTATTAATGACATTTTTAATGATTTTTCAGAACTTGGAATTCCTTTAGGCGAATCTAGATGTTGTGGTGGACTCTTTGCAAATGATATTGTTCTTTGCGCACCATCAAGAAGTTAAAAAAAATGCTTAAGAAGGTAAATGAATGGGCTAAATTTAATTTGATGAATTTTGGAATTAACAAGTGCGCAACGATGGTGATTCGACCAGACACACCTCTTTTTCAAAATAAAAGAGATCCTACTTTTTATCTTGCTGGTCAACCAATCCCAATAACTAAATGTTATACCTATTTAGGTATACCATTTGATAAAAGCTTATCGTTGAACCCTATTATTATTAAATTACTTAACTCTAAAGATACTAAAGCTCTCTTTTCTGCTTGTAAATTTCTTTCAAATTCCAAAATTCCTATTTCATTTAAGAAGATTATTATTAACTCCTATGTACTTAGTAAAGTCTCTTACTTTGCACCTTTACTTGGTTCAAATAAAGCGAGAACAAATAATACTCAGAAATTAATTAATAAAGGATTAAGATGGATTGCAGGTATACAAAGAGCTAAATCATTTATTAATGTATATTCTATTTCAAAAGATTTAAATATTCCTCCATTGTTAGCTAAGTGTGCTTTGTCTCAAGTCAAATGTTTTGATAAATGGAAAGATTCAAATTGTATTATTTCCTATTTAGTTAATAATATTCCAAAATCTAGAAAATATACATGAACGAAAGAAAGTTAGACATAGAATACGATATTGAGGAATGGTTTGAAAGAATACAAGGTGATGAATTTTAAGATTTTGAAGATATATTTCAAAAATTTTTACCTTCCCTGGTGATTAGCAATACAGAAAGAAAAAATAGTAATTATTATAAAGTATCATATAAATTATGTTAAAGTCAAAGTTAAAAAATTTTAAAATAAAATAAATTAAAATAAAATAAAAACTTATTCAATCTTTAATCTATCATTAAATAAGAATAAATAATATATTTTTCTTTTAAAATATTTTTTCATCAATTTTTAATTCTTTTCATTCCATTTCGCCAAAATCAAAAATTTCATCACCATATTGTTCAATATCGTTTTTATTTTTATTACTACTATTAGAATAACTATTTTCACTTCTACAATTGCAATTTAGATTACATAGATTATATCGATTATTATTATTATTATTATTATTTGATTTTGTTTGACTAGATATATGTATAATATTTCTGGTATTGCTACCACTACTATTATTATTATTATTATTCAAAAGTTTTTCACTAATTTTTAATTTTTGATCACCGAAATCTTCAAAATCAAAATCGTCATCTCCATAAATTTCTATAGACTTATTACTGGAATTACTCTTACTATTATTTAAATAATGAATAGCATTTGAATCATAACCATCACCATAAATTGAACTATAATAATTACAAACAGATTGTGATATACTTTTATTAATACTAGAAACAATTTCATTCACTGTACTATTCTCATTTGATATATTATTATTATCAGTATTATTATCATTAATATTATTATTATTATTATCATTATCATTATTATTATCATTAATATTATTATTATTATTATTTTTATTATTATTATTATTATTATTTTTATTATTATTATTATTATTATTATTATTATTATTATTATTATTATTATTATTATTATTATTATTATTATTTTTATTATTATTATTATTATTATTATTATTATTTTTATTATTATTATTATTATTATTATTATTATTATTATTATTATTATTATTATTATTACTATTATTATTATCATTATCATTATCATCTTTATTATTATTATTATTATTATTATCCAGTACTGAATGTTTATAGAAATTAACTAATTTATCTTTAATTTCTAGAGAATTAGAATCATCAAAATCTAATTCATCATCATAAACTTCAAAATTATTATTTAAGGTATAATACATGCTTACTAATTTTTTATTATCTAATTTATCAGAGAAATATGTATGATATGAAGATAATGAAATAGTATTGTAAGGTAATTTTTTAGTTGAAGATTTTCCTGTTTTGGAGTTTTCTGATTTTCTTCCTTTATTATTATTATTATTATTATCAAATAATTTCTTTGAACAGTAACTGATTGTGTTAGGATAAGATGATATCAATCGTTCATCAATTTTTAATTCTTTTCCTTCCATTTCACTAAAATCAAAATCTTCATCACCATATTGTTCAATATTGTTTTTACTATTATGACCAATATTAGAATAACTATTATCACTACTACAATTACAATTAAGATTACATAGATTATTTCGATTATTATTTTCATTATTTGATTTTATTTGACCAGATATATGTATATTATTACTGGTATTGATACTACCACTATTATTATTATTCAAAAGATTTTCACTAATTATTAATTCCTGATCACCAAAATCCTCAAAATCAAAATCATCATCTCCATAAATTTCTATAGATTTATTACTGGAATTACTCTTACTATTATTTAAATAATGAATAGCATTTGAATCATAACCATCACCATAAATTGAACTATAATAATTAGAAACAGAATTTGATAAACTTTGATTAATACTAGAAACAATTTCATTTACTGTACTATTATCATTTGATATATTATTATTATCATTATTATTATCATTAATATTATTATTATTATTATCATTATCATTATTATTATCATTAATATTAATATTATTATTATTTTTATTATTATTATTATTATTTTTATTATTATTATTATTATTATTATTATTATTATTATTATTATTATTATTATTATTATTATTATTATAATTATTATTATTATTATTATTATTATCAAGTATTGAATGTTTATAGAAATTAACTAGCTTATTTTTAATATCTGAGCAATTAGAATCACCAAAATCGAAATCATCATCATACACTTCAAAATATTTATTCATAGTATTATTCATGCTTACTAATTTTTTATTATCTAATTTATCAGAGAAATATGTATGATATGAAGATAATGAAATAGTATTGTAAGGTAATTTTTTAGTTGAAGATTTTCCTGTTTTGGAGTTTTCTGATTTTCTTCCTTTATTATCATTGTTATCAAATAAGTTCTTTGAACAGTAACTGATTATATTACGATCATCAAAATTGTCTTTGTCTCTTTCCTCTTCTTCATACTGTTTAAAATAATTAGAAGGTTCTATTAAAAATGGAGAAGCGACCATAGAAGTACTCATAGAGGGGCATTTACTATTATTATTGCTCATATTTAAGGTAGTTATATCATTATTTAAAATATTATTACACTAATCCTTGTATTTGCAACCATTATCTAATGTACTGGTACTTTTATTTACATTAAAATTATTGAATTTCTTTTTTATAATACAAGCATCTAATGGTATATTATTGGCATTAGGTTTTCCAGAAGTAAGGGTAGTGATAGAAGTACCGGAACTACTTTTAAAAGTATAATTATGAATCAATCCACCACTTTTTGATTTATATTCATTTCGTTCATCTTTAAGTAATGGAAGAACAGGTCCACTTATTGTAATATGTTTTTGTTTATTCTTTAATTTTTCAGGAGAAAAATAAGTCTCTTTATTATGTATGTTTGAAATACTTTTTAAGGAATGACTTGTAGAAATTTTATCGATATTGGAGTTCATATTTTTATCATTAGTAATATTAATAATAGAACTACAACTTTCCGTATCATCATTATATTTATGATTATAGGAATCTAATCTACTTTCTATATCATCAATACCAATATCGCTAAAATCAAGATCATCAAAATTGTCTTTGTCTCTTTCCTCTTCTTCATACTGTTTAAAATAATCAAAAGATTCTATTAACAAGTGAGAAGCGACCCTAGAAGTGCTCATAGAGAAGCATTTACTATTATTATTGCTCATATTTAAAGTAGCTATATCATTATTTTAAAATATTATTATATTGTTCCTTGTATTTGTAACCATTTAATATGGAATTATTAATTTTTTTTTATTTTTTATTTTTTTTATTTTTTATTTTTTTTTTTATTTTCTTATTAAAGAGTTACTTAAATTATTTTCATTGAACTTTGCATCAGTCATTATGTTCATATTAATTATTTTTAATATTATTATTATAATAAATAGCATATAGATAAAATATAATATATATATATATATATATATAATTTATTTAAAAATAAAAATTAAACATATAATAAATAAAAATAATACTATAAGCTATATAAAAATTTAATTTTAATTCAAACTCTTATATAATAATAAAAAAAGTAATTCAAAATTTTATTTTTTTTAAATAATAATAAAATATCTAAAAGGTGAAAAAAGTACCTCTTATTTCAAATATTAATATTTTAAATCAAAATATAAGTACGATAATTATCATCTTCAAAATAAAGAAAAAAAAAAAATAAAATAAAATAAAAAAAAAAAAATAAAAAAAAAAAAAAAAGACAAATTAAAATAGAATGACCTAATATGGTAATTGATTTAATTAAAACATATTATAAAATTTTAATAAATAAATAATTAGAATTTTAAATAAATCAAAATCTAAATAAATAAAAATTTAAATAAAATTAATATCTAAATATTTAAGTAAATAGAATAAATATTACAAATAATTAAATATTTAATGTTTTTTTTTTTTTTTATTCTTATTTTTTATTTTATTTTTTATTTTACTTTTATTTTTATTTTGTTATTAATTTCTTAATTTATTTTATATATATGTTTTATTTAATTTTTATTTTTATTTTTTTATTTTTTATTTTTTATTTTTATTTTTATTTTTATTTTTATTAATTCTTTTACTTCCATTTCACCAAAACCAAAATTTTCATCATCATATTGTTCAATATTGTTTTTACTTTTATGACTACTATTAGGATGACTATTATCACTACTACGAATAAGATTACATAGATTATATAGATTACTATTACCATTATTTGATTTTAATTGACCAGATATATGTATATTATTGCTGATATTGCTACCACTATTATTATTATTATTCAAAAGTTTTTCACTAATTTTTAATTTTTGATCACCGAATTTTTCAAAAAATCAAAATCTTTATCTCCATAAACATCAATAAACTTGTTAAAAGTTCTTTTATTCAAATGATGAGCATTGTTAGCTGTAACGAAACTCTTAACTAGCACATTAGTAGCCATGGTTCAGTAGTAAGCTATCATGACCGTCAGGCTGAACCCCGCTCTTTCCAAAATTTATTAATTTTTTATTTATTATATTTAAAATATTAAAGAAATTACTATTTTTTTTATCGTTTTATCCTTCAAAATAATCAGATCGATAAAACTAGAAAAATCTATTTTATTAATAATTTTTTATCATTTTTTTTATCTAAGATTCATTTTCCAGAAAAGAAAAACTTATTTTTTTTTTTGAACTTTGTTTAATTATTAATAATTAATAATAATTATTGATCAATGCTAATAATTATTCCTCCGTAAAAACGATAAATAGGTGTAAAATTTCACAATAAAATATTTTTAAATTCGCCCTTTTATTAATTAGTTATATATAATTTAGAATATTATATCAATTAATTGATTAATAAGTAATAATTAATATTTATATTTTTAATAAAAAATTAATAAAACTCGTTCATTATAAAACGTATTTTAAATTACTTAGTGCTATGAACCTATCGTGTAAATACGTTTAATCCAATTTAAACAATTCCCCCATTACAATAAAAGTACCTATAAGTAAAAGAAAGCTACGATACCTTCGTAAGCTAACGATATTATATTCCTATAATCCACCTTTCGAACCCACTATTTGGAATCCACCACTTCAATGCTTTGGGCTACCGATTCTTATTATATAATCTCCAAATAATTATCTAATTCCAGACTACTTCTTTTCATACTATTTTTGAATTTACTGTCTTTTGGATCGTCGATATTTTATAGGATTCTTAGCCAAAATGAATTTAATATTCATGCTTGATCCAGAAAGATTCACCATTGAACCAATTAAAAGTCGCATATATTATATCTATACATTACGACTCTGCAATGAACTGGACTACTACTCTAATTGAAAATAATGATTCATGCTTAAATAATTATCAACAATTCACCGTAATATTTAAAGCAACATTTGGGAGATACACTTCTACTGTCATTATCAACTGGAAACTGAAAACAATAAAACAAAAAAAGTATCAATGAAATAATAAACTACATTCTCGAATTCAATAGATATTCTGATGAATCTTCACGGAATGAAGAAGCCAAAATGGATGCTTTTCTCAATGGTTTAAATTATCAAATTGCTACTAAAATATATGAAATGTTTCCAGGTCCTAGATCTTTTTTTCGCATTACAAACTATTGCTTCTAGATTAGATAGTGGCATCGCTGCTCATAGACAGTTCCTAATCCATAAAGCAGATCAAGTAGTAGTAATAATAGTAACAGAAATAATAATGATCGAAACAATAACAGCAGAAGACAAATTAATGGAAAAAAAAAAAGGTTTTCAAATTTAATACTCAAAGTCCTTTATCTAAATGAAGAAAAAGAAAGAAGACGAGAAGAACATCTTTGTGTCTATTGTAGATCCGCCAACCATTCTCTTGATAAATGTTCTTTTAGAAACAAAAAAAAAAAAACAAAAAAAAAAAATAAAAGTTTCCACATACAGTTCCTATATCACTAATCCCCAACCAAAAACTATTCCAAGAAGAAGAATCTCTAATAAAAAACCAATATAAAACTTCCAATTTTTTTTTTAATTCACTCTTAATATCTCTAATATTTCTTTCTAAAACTAAACTCAACTCAATTTAATGGACGTGTCCTTTGTAGAAGAAAACAATATTCCTTACTCTCTTGAATGTCACTTTCCTAACGTATCTGGAATTCGCGGTGCTCCTGTTTTCTCTGTATTAAAAAAGAATGGTAAACTAAGAATGATTGTAAACTATCGACATTTGAATGACATTGCAATCCGTGACTCTTACCTTTTGCCCTTAATAAATGAAATGTTCGAACACTTAAGCTAAAGGAAAAGTATTTTCGAAACTCGATCTTCGATCTGCCTATAATCTAGTTTGAATCAAAGAAGGAGATGAATATAAAACAGCCTTTACTTGAAAATATGGAAATTTTGAATACTTTGTCATACCTTTTGGTTTAAAAAATGCTCCTGTCGTATTTAAACACTTCATTAACGACGTTCTTGAAAACATTCTTTGGAAATTTGTCTTATACTATATTGACGATATAATAATGTTTTCTCCGGATCTAGAAACTCATCTTAAACATCTTACTAAAGTTCTCTCAAGACTCAAAAAAGCTTATCTATACAACAAACTTGAAAAATATGAATTTTGTGTCCTTTACTTAGACTTCCTTGGATATAGGATTTCTTCGAATGGTATTCTTATGGATCCAAAAAGGATTTCTTCTATTAAATCAACTTTTTTGTTAGTGAATATGCTTTTTATTTATTTTTTTTTTTTATTTATTTATTATTTATTAATTATTATTTATTAATTATTATTTATTATTTATTATTTATTATTTATTATTTATTATTTATTATTTATTATTTATTATTTATTATTTATTATTTATTATTTATTATTATTATTTATTATTTATTATTTATTATTATTATTTATTATTTATTATTTATTATTTATTATTTATTATTTATTATATATTATTTATTATTCAATTATTCAATTATTTATTATTCAATTATTTATTATTTATTATTTATTATTTATTATTTATTATTTAATTATTTGTTAGTTATTATTTATTATTTATTATTTATTATTTATTATTTATTATTTATTATTTATTTAATTATTATTTATTATTTATTATTTATTATTTATTATTTATTTAATTATTATTTATTATTTATTATTTATTATTTATTATTCAATTATTTATTATTTATTATTTATTATTTATTATTTATTATTTATTATTATTTATTTATTATTTATTATTTATTATTTATTTAATTATTATTTATTATTTATTATTTATTATTTATTATTTATTATTTATTACTTATTATTTATTATTTATTATTTATTATTTTATTTTATTATTTATTATTTTATTATTTTATATAGTAATTATATATTATTAATATTATATTTATTATACTATTATAATATTATATATATAAAATATTAATAAAAAAAATTCCGAAACATAAATCTATAAAATACAACATATATTTATTAATCATATGTATTATATGATTATCAAAATTTTTATACAGATATAAATATTATTAAATAGAACAAAGAAAAACGTACATAATTATTTAAATATTATGTAAAGGTATTTTGATGTAAATATAACATATATAACATAGTTAAAGTATTAATTATAAATAAAAATAAAAAATATATATATAAAAAAAATTAATTTATTCATTATAATAAAATAATAAATTTTTATTACATATTTTTAATGATCAATAATAAATTATATCAATATATTTGTTGATTATATTATAAAAATAATATTTAATAATATTTAAAATATTACTAAATTTTAAAAAATAAAATAATAAAAAAATATAAAAAAAAAAATAATAATAATAATAATAAAAAATAGTTTAAAAAAAATAATAATAATATTTAATAATATTTAAAATATTACTAAATTTTAAAAAATAAAATAATAAAAAAATATAAAAAAAAAAATAATAATAATAATAATAATAAAAAATAGTTTAAAAAAAAAAAAAAAAAAAGATATTTAATTATATTTTAAAGTTAAATAACTTAAATATCATTTTAATTACTTCCCATATATTATCAATAACCGTATAATATATGAGTTTATTTAAATCCTTTTCATTTTCATTCCATGTGATAGTAACAAACTTAATAAAATTAAAACTAAAAATAAATAAATAAATAAATAAATAGATATAATTTAGATAAATATAATAAAAAATGAACATGAATTAGAAATTAGCATTAATAAATATATATATTTATTAATATATATTTTTAATATATATTTTTAATATATATATTTATTTAAAAAAAATAAAAAAAAAATAAAAATAAAAATAAAAAGTTATAATAAGTAATTAATAATATTTTATAATTAGTAATTTTAAGACAAAAAAATATAATATAATAATATATATTAATAATTTAAGAAATAAAAATATAAATAAATTAACAAAAAAATTTAAAAAAAAAAAGTTTTTAATTTATTCTATTTTATACTTTGATGACATATGATCTCTTTAAAAATGTTAATCTTGCCAATCTCATGAGTATTACAGTCATTCTCATAGAAAAAAAAAATTAATATTATAAAACAAAACTATATTATTATTTATTATTCAATTATTTAATTATCTATTATTTATTATTCAATTATTTAATTATCTATTATTTATTATTACTATTATTTATTATTACTATTATTTATTATTACTATTATTTATTATTACTATTATTTATTATTACTATTATTTATTAATTTCTATTTTAATTATTTACTAGTCTCTATATATAATAAACTATATATAATATTATTTATATAAATGATATTTTATTTTATTATATAATTTTTTTTTTTTTTTTTTTTGAAATAATCCAATTAACCACCTGTCCTTCTGGTAAATTAGTTAACCCTATTTATATTAAATGCCATCTCTACTTCAAGAAAAAAAAAAAGTGACTATTTTGTTTTATTAATAATAATATAAATAATTATGAAAAAAAATTTTTTAAAAAGTTGGAAAAATATTAATATATAATTCAAAATAATAAACAATAATTATAATAATATTATAAAATTAATTTTATAATAAAAACATCTGTCCTTAAAAAAAATAAAAATGGACCTTATTCTAAAATACTTTGAGAACTCTACCTACTAAAATATGATCATGGTCATGGTTAATATATAGTTTTTTAAATATAATAATTTTAAAAATATAGATTTCAATGAATATATATAAAGATTAAAAAAAAATATATATATATATATATATATATTTTTAAAAAATTTAAATTACTAAATATGTAATTATAATCGTAAATTTTGTAATAGTAAAAATATTGAAATTTTATTAGACAAAATAAAATTATATGTGCTATCTTTGTATTACAAAAGTGACTATTGGTATATTACATTATAAGATCTATATATTATATATATAAGATCTTTATCAATGTTACTTGAAATTTTAACTTTTTTCATTATTTTATTAAAGCTATTAAATTTAATAGCTTTATAAATTTATAAAATATTTAAATACTTTATAGAATAGATTAATTTTATTAATTAATTGCTTAATCTTTTATTTTTTATTTTTTATTTTATTTTTTTTTATAAATTAAAAATTATGAAATTATATAAAATTAAAACCAATAAATCGTTTTATTTTAATAATAATTAAATATTTTAACATTAAAAATATTAAAAATATTTTCTAAAGTAATATATATTATATATAAAATTCTTTATGAAAAAGAATATTTTATAATTTAAATAATTATAACTACTTTAATTATTACAGTCATGATTATACTTTATTGCTCTATTTGGAAGCAACTTTTTAATTTTTTATTCAATTTTATATATATATATTAAATTGGTCAATAAATTATTTGTTAAATGTTTTAAACTTTATATATTTATTTATATATATTTATTTATATAAAAATATTTTTAGTATTAATAATTATCTTTTTTTTTTTTTTTTTTATTTGTTTGTTTTCTTGATTTTTTGTTTTATTTTTTGTTTTTTTATCTTCTTGTTTTTTGTTTTAATAAATTATACCTGTAACTTATAACGGATTGTTAATAATATAACATTTCATAATAATAATAACATTAAAATTTAATTTTATTGAATTAATATAATAATAATAATTATTTTATATATTTATTTCATCTACATCACCTAATTAAAATAATTTTAATAATCATTAATACCAACTTTTACTTTTATTTATCTTATAGTAAATAAACTTTAATCTATAGAATTATTAAATATATTATAATATATTAATATTAATATCATGTAATATATTATATTTTAATATATAATATACTACATTAGTAATATATTGTAATTTGATCATTTATAAAGTCTTTATTATTTATACTGAAACTTTAATAAAAATTCAATTAATCATCATAATAAAAATATTACTCTAACAATAACATCAACATTAATAATAATAATAATAATAATAATAATAACAATAATAATAATAATAATAATAATAATAATAATAATAATAATAATAATAATAATAATAATAAATAATAATAATAATAATAATAATAATAATAATAATAATAATAATAATAATAATAATAATAATAATAATAATAATAATAATAATAATAATAATAATAATAATAATAATAATAATAATAATAATAATAATAATAATAATAATAATAATAATAATAATAATAATAATAATAATAATAATAATAATAATAATAATAATAATAATAATAATAATAGTTCATCTGTTTAAACAGTCTAAAGGATATTAATGGATATTTAATAATTAATAAAAAAAAAAAAAAAATTTACAAATTCTTATAGTTTCATTTTTAATTTAGAATATTTATTTATTTATTTATTTATTGTATGAAAATCAGCATTTTTTTAGGGGTTAAATCATGACGACTTTAATGATATTTTTCATAAAATGAAAAGAAAAAAGATGAACGAATAAAAATGCTTAACAAATATTTATTCAAATATTTATTAGATATTAATCAAATTTTGTTATAAAATATCAAATAATATTATTGTATATATAATAATTAAAATATTTTTTATTATTTTTATTTTTTTTTTAATTTTTTTTATATAATAATAATAATAATAATAATAATAATAATAATAATAATAATAATAATAATAATAATAATAATAATAATAATAATAATAATAATACTAATAATAATAATAATAATAGAGAGCCTTCTTTATGCACATACCAAAAGAATAAAATAGACATTAATAAAATATTATTAACAATTATTATTTAAATAAAATTTAAATTTATTAACAAGTTATAATATTTATTTATTATTTATTATAATTTACTTTTAATACTTTTGTTATTTACTTTATTTATCTTGTTTTGTTTTTTTCTTCCTTTTTTTTTTTTTGGTTAATTACGAAATAAATAAAAATAAAAATAAAAATAAAAAAAAAAAGAAATAGATTGAATATATATAAAATTGGTTTTCTTTTTAATAATTTTTTAAAATAATTAGAAAATGAAGATTAAACAATTTAATTTTTTTTATTATTCATTACTAATTGAACAAATAATATTTATTCTTTCGAATGATATATCTTCTTATTGAAAAATATAAATAACTAAATAAAATAAAAAAATAAAATAAATAGTTGAAATATAAATGTAAAAAGTACAAATTGAAAAATATAAAATAAAATAAAAAATAATAAATAAAATAAAATAAAGTAAAATAATAAAATAAAATCTTTGATCAATGATAATAATCAATAATATTTATAATTTAAAAAAAAATAAATAATATTATAAATTCTATAATAGTCTATTTTTAATAATATAATTATTTATTATTTTATTATTATTTCCAAAAAAAAAAAAAAAAAAAAAAATATTTAAAGGAATAATTATTTAATATTTTTATTCAATTTATGTAGTACATAAATATTCTCGTGGGGAATTGTAATTATAATCAACTTCTGTTACAATAAATTATAGAATTAATATCTATTATATAATAATAATAATAATAATAATAATAATAATAATAATAATAATAATAATAATAATAATAATAATAATAATAATAATAATATAAAAATTAATAATTATATACTAAATAATAGCTATCATATCATATCTTTTTTTAGCCTATTCTATTAATGTTTTAATATAATAATAAATACCATTATATTCATTTAATACTCTATTTTTTGAACAAACAGAAAATGATGATGAATTAGTATTACTAACGATTACTTTATTACTTTGCTAATGTCATCATTTTAAAAAAAAAAAGAATATAAATATATATATTATAATTAATAATTATTATTTTTACATCTACGATGATTCAATTAATATTCAGTATATATATTATTTATTATTTATTATGTTATATTAATTATTTTAATATTATTTATTTTCAATTATTTATTATTATTTATTATTTATTATTTAATTATTATTTATTTTTAATTATTCAATTATTTATTATTTATTATTTAATTATATATTATTTAATTATTTATTATTTATTTTATATAAAGGATTTATTTTACATCAATATATTTAAATATATAAAAGCATTAGACCTATATTTATTATGAATAGAATTGTGGAATAGTTCAATATAAAAGTCCAATGATTTAAAGTATTAATTAATTTTTTGTTAATTAGAATGTGAAAATAAAAATGTTTATATATTATTAATATATATAATATATATATTTTATATTTGTTCTATAATATATATAAAACATATATTAACATTAGTAATATTAATGAATATATAAATTATATTTATATCATAATAACTTTATATTGTTAATACTCTTTAAATATAATGTATAATTTATTGTAATATATGTCTAATATATAAAATTCAAGTTCTAATAAAAAAATCATCAATTAAAGTTAAAAAAATTAAAATTATGTTTAATAATAATTAAAATTTCTATTTAAATAAAAAAAAAACATTTAATATATTATAGAGTACAGAAAATATATAAATATTAATAATTATAATTTTTATTATGGAGATTATATTTATAATATATTTAATATATTAAATAATAAAAAAAAGATTTTATAGTATAATTTTATTGTACATATATTAATATACATTATCTATTTAAATAAGAAATGAAATAGGATAAAATAATAATTATTTTTAAAATAGAAAATACAATAAAATACTATAAAATAAAATAAAAATGAAAATATGACATAGAAATATAGCAGAATAGTAGATAATAATATATAATAATAAATATAATAATATTTATTATATATTTTGTTAAACTATTATAAATATATATATTATATATATATTTATTTTCACGTATTTTTTTTTTAATCTGGTTTACTTTTTAAAACTTTAATTATATATAATATTGTATCATATATAAGATTATATTGTAATATAAATATATAAAAATTTTTTAACTTTTGTTATATATATAATGTATAATATATAATTTATATATATAAAAAAAAATTTTTTTTTTGTGAAATATATAAATAAATTTTATTTTCACTTTTATTTCTTTTTTTTTTTTTTTTTTTTTTTTTACTACTTTTTACCTTTTCTATTTTTTTTACTATTGATTTTTATATATAAAAAATCTATTTTTTTTTTTTAAAAAAAAATAAAGTAGAGATCTTTTATTTACTTTAAAAAGCAAATCCTAAATCTGCGATTTATCTAAAAAAAAAAAATAAAAAAAAAGTAAGCAATATAAAAGTTTTTTAGAAAGGAAAATTTTATTATTTTGATTTGTATAGAAAAAAGAAAAGACCTAAAAAAAAAAAATAAATAGATAAGAACAATAATTATAAAATAAAATATAGTAATAATAATAACAATAACTTAACAATAACTTAAAAAAAAAAAAAAAATAAAAAAAAAATAAAAAAAAAAATAAAAAATAAAATAGAATAAAAAAGAATAAAAAAGAATAAAATTGATCTTTTAAAGCTAGAATATAGAAATAAATTACAATTTTATTCAAATTAAAAAAGATTGGATTATGTAAATAGTGTCTTTCATAAATAATTAAAATAGGAATATTAAATATATAAAGTTCATCAAAGAAATAATATTTAACTTTAATAAAATATTTTATATATTAATATATATTATTATGTATGATTTATATATTTTTAATAGTTTTACAAAGCTTTAAAGAAAAAGCAAATATAGACGGAAAATAAATTTTGACGTTTTTATATATTAAGTAATATATTAAAAGAAATTTTCAGTTAAATTCCTTTTTTTACTTACTTAACCCTGAAAAAATAATTCAATACTGGGATAAAATAAAAGATTAATTTTTTTTAAAAAAAAAAACATTTTTTTTTAAAAAAAATATTATAATTAAAATTTTAAAATAGTGTAACATATGTTATTCACATATATTCACGCATTTACTGTCGTTTCCTGTGATTATCTCTGCGTTCAACTCTGGAAATCATTATCTGATTTTTAAACTTTTTTTAAAATAACTGTTTAATTCAAAGTTTAATACGGAAAGAACATAACTAAATACTTTATCGATTTTTGATTAATTCTTTAAAAATATAATAACTCTTAAATAATAATAATATTAAAAAAAATATATTTTTAATATTAGAAATTTTAAATAACAATAAATAAAAACAAGCTATAATTTTTATAAAAAAAAATATTTTAATTTTATTCAATCTCTTTTTTACATAGAAAAAAGTTTAAAAAAAAGAAACCAAAAATGATTCAATCAGCTCAACTTTTAAAGTCAACTGTTCAATTAAAGAACGCATCTACTAACATTTGCAGAAGATTTATTAGTCAATTACCAAAAAGTTTGAACCATGAAAATGCTAAAACTGTTTCTAGTAGACCATTTGCTACAGTAACACTTGATCCAATTTCATTTAAACCATCTACTAAAAATGCAATGGGTAGTCAAATACCAAAGAATGAAAAACCAACAATTTTTAGAAATCATGTTCAACCACCAGAATTACCAGCTACTTTTAGACTTAAGACAGGTCAAACCTTTAAGGCCGTTTCTTTCGGTGCTCCATTAAAGGAAAGTGTTTCTGGTGAAGTTGTATTTACTACTTCCTTAGTAGGTTACCCAGAATCTATGAGTGATCCATCTTATAGAGGACAAATTCTTGTTTTCACTCAACCTTTAATTGGAAACTATGGAGTACCAGCTATGGATAAGGATGAATTCGGTTTATTCAAACATTTTGAAAGTGAAAAAATTCATGTAAAGGGTATTATTGTTACTGATTATGCAAAGAAGTATTCTCATTGGAATGCAGTTGAAAGTTTAGGTGAATGGTGTGCTAGAAATAATGTTCCAGCATTAAGTGGAGTAGATACAAGAGCAGTTGTTACCTTGTTAAGAGAGCAAGGTTCAACTTTAGGAGAGATAATCATAGGAGACGCCAAACCAGCAAAAGAATTAGAAGATCCAAACAAAAGAAACTTAGTCGCAGAAGTTTCTGTTAAATCTAAGAAGATTTACAACAAAGGAGGAGATGTTAAAATTGCATTAATTGGTAAAAAAAAAATTTTATTTTTATTAATAAAAGTTTAAAAATGGAATTTATAATCATAATTATTTTTTTTTAAATAAATGAAAATTATAAAATATATTTAATGTTGTATGTAGTGATAGTATAGTAATACATAAAAATAAATAGTAATAAATAGTAATAAATAATAATTTTTTTTTATATAAAAGTTTTTATTTTATTAAGTATTTTTTTTTTTGTATCTTTTTTTTTTTTTTTCAATTAAAAATTGAAAATATTAACCATCAAATTTTTTTAATTATTGAAAATTTTTAAAATTTTTAATATATAATTATATTAATGAATAGATTGTGGTGCAAAGCAAAATATTATTAGATGTTTAGCTAAACGTGGAGCTGAAGTACATCTAGTTCCTTGGAATCATGATGTTACTAAGGATTCCACTCATTATGATGGTATCTTTATTTCCAACGGACCAGGAAATCCAAGTTATTGTGAAGAAACTATTATGAACCTTAGAAAGCTTTTAATTCGCGAATCTTCAAAACCAGTTCCAACTCCAATCTTTGGTATTTGTATGGGTAACCTTTTATTAGGTGCAGCTGCCGGATTTGAAACCTATAAACTCCCATATGGTAACAGAGGTCACAACCAACCAGCTATTAACTTAATAACTAACCAATGTGTTATTACTTCACAAAATCATGGTTTTGCTATTAAAGATGGTGAAAAAGATATGGTAGAAGGTTGGGAAAAGTATTTCGTTAATGCTAATGATGGTTCAAATGAAGGTATCCGTCACAAGACTTTACCATTCGCCTCTGTTCAATATCATCCAGAAGCTAAAGCCGGACCACAAGATACTGAATACTTATTTGAAGAATATCTTGATACTGTTCGTGAAAGTAAGAAAGAATACCTCAGACAAAAATCAAAAATTTCAAAGAAACAATACCCACAAATCCAAGTTGGTGCTGAAGTTAACATTTCAAGCCAAAAACAAATATCTGAATCTGCTTAAATTTAGAATGAAAAATTTAGAATGATATACTTTTTAAATTTTTTTTTTTTTAAGAAACATAATAAAAGGAAATCAAAATAATTTTACTAATAAAATTTACTTTTATATTTTTTTAGATAATTTAAAAATTTCTTTTAATTTATATAAAGTATTCTTTTATTATACATATAATTATTATACTATTATAATTTTTTCTTTAATTTTACATAACTATTATATATATAATATAATCAATATATATATAAAACATATTACCATCATAAAAAAAAAAATTAGCCAGCAAAATAGAAAAAAAAAAAAAGGAAAAAAATAAAAAATAAAAAAAAAAAAAAAAAAAAAAAAAAAAAGAAAAAAAAAAGTTACAAAAAAGGCAAAAAAAAAAAAAAAAAAATTAAAAAAATAAAGCAATTCATTTATTAATATTTTTGTTTTAATTTTAAAAATTATTTTAAAACCACTTTCTATTATTAATGTATATAAAAATAAAAATTAAAAAAAAAATAAAATAAAATAAAAATAATAAAATATTTTTTATTATAAAAAAAAAAAAAAAAAAAAAAAAAAAAGTATATAATTAATATATATATATATATATAATATAAAATGTCTATTTTTTTAATCCCCAATGATGGAACCTAAGCTGTATGGTTTCTGAGGGGATTCAGCAATTAGTATAATAATAAAATCTTAATTATTTTTCAATCTTATATGCAATTTCAATCTTTTTATATAAAACATAACTGTAGCTTTTTAAATCAATTATTCAATCAAAAGAATTTTTTACACTATACTACTAACAATATTGTTTTTGTTTTTTTCTTATATTTTTTAAATTTTTTCTATATTTTTTCTATACTTTTTATATATATATATATACTTTTTTATCGTTATATATGTTATTTTATATCTCTATATTAATTTTTTTACTTTAGGTTTTTTTTAATTTTCATATCCTTTTACAATATTTTAACATATAAAAAAAAAAATAAATTAAATTTACTATTTTACATTATTTTATTGAATAAATAATTTTTCCACTAACATTGTTTTTTAAATATATCTTAGGAAATACAATTCATGTGAAACTATTAACTCTTATATTCAGTAAACTTAAATGTTAAATATTTTATATATAATTCTTTGGTATTCAATCCTTATAATCAATTCATTTTAAATAGAAATTAAGTCAGTTCTTTTCTCAACTAACTCTAAACATGGATGCTTCTAGTTCTGTTAACACTACTCCCTTCCATCGTGGTTTCTACTGCTTCGGAAATCATATGAATAATTATAGCCTTATTTTCATTCATGACCTTAATTCTTGGTCCCCTAGAAAACTAATGGCACAAGTTATTAGTAAGATCCCTTACTACAATGAAATTATTCCATATGTTAAAAAACTTTTTTCTCCAAGGTATGGCTCATACTTCATTATTAGGGTTAATAAATACAAAAATGATCTCATCTTTTTCTATGTTTTAAATTTCTTAAGAGATGAAATTCCTGAAACAGCTAAAATTACCTGGTCCTTGTGTAATAAACTGAATCAAATGAACAAGTCGAGGAAATCTAAAAACATTGATGTTGAACTTAATCCTATGGCAAAAGATTTTTTCTCTAGCCATCTAAATTCAAATTCTTCTTTCTTTAATCTCTGTGTTAGTTGGAATATTAACGGTTGGAATACTGAAAAGCGAGATAGTATTTTGTATCTCAACTCTACTTTTAAACCTATATGTATCTGTCTACAAGAAACTGGAAAAAGTAAATATCTACCAAAAGATGTTTCATCACCTTTATTTCCATATTACAACTCAGTTTTCCTTAAAGCTAATCCTAAAACCCCTGGTATGAGAGGACTCTTTATTGGTGTTCATTCTTCGTGCTCTTTCTTCCAAGAACCGTTTTTATACAAATATATCATTTCAGTTAATATTACTTCTTTTTGGAATCAAAAATGTACTATTGGTAATATCTACTTCCCTCAAAGCAAATGGAAGGAAGCAAGACTAGTTGCTTTTGATGAACTCTCTCAATGGTTACGTTTTCACAATAGAAAAAATGTTCCGGCTGTCCTAGTTGGTGACTTTAACATGTCATTAAAGAAGATCAAAACATACATTTCAAATAATTTTCCTAATTGGTATATTGCTCCTTTATATGGTAATCAATTTACATATGCTAAAGGTACTAGATCATCTTGCATTGATCATGTCATCTATAATGAGGCTTTGGCATCCCATATTAATAAAACCTCGGTTTGTACTTCGTTTTATGGTATTTCTGATCATAAACCTATTTTACTTTCTTGCAACAAAGTTCTCTCCGATGGTTTTATAAGGCCTACTAAAGTTTCTAAATGGTCAACTCATATTTGTAAAACAAAAAATTCAGATATTTTATCACATAATTATTTTTCAATCCTAGAAAATGACCTTGATTCTCATTACAATTCGCTTACGGCTGATGAAATGGTAGAAAAATTTATCAATACAGCAAATAATATCGGGAAAGATATTTAGGCTTTTATTCCAACAAATTTAAAGGGCTCTGCTTTTCATTGTCCTTATTACATTAAAAAACTATCTCATGAAAAACATATTGCATTTCGGAATATTAAGCCTTACTTTAATTGTGAAAATGTTGATAATTACCTTGAACAATTTAATAAATATGAAAAACTTTGCAAATTAATCAAGAAAACTAAGAGTAAATTTCGTTCTGCTAGATTTAAGGCTAATATAGTAAAAATAGGTAATTATTTTTTGAATAAAGATTTCAAAAATGGTTGGAGATGTTTAAAGAAAATGGCTAAACCATCATATTCATCTACCTCCCTTACTTGCATTAAATCTAAGTTTGGTCAAGATATTATCTCTCCTTCAAAGCAATTAGATAGATGGGCTGAATATTATAAAGATCTTGCTTCGGATCCCTCAGGTCACAGCCTTAATCGTAATTACTGGAATCATGCTTTAAGGAATATTAGTCTTAGATCCACTACCTGGAATATAAATGGTCCTATTACGATTGAAGATATTAAAAAAACTATTTCATCGATGAAAAATAACAAAGCACCCGGCCCCGATGGTATTCCGATTG
Source organism: Neocallimastix lanati (nom. inval.) (assembly GCA_016946835.1). NCBI lineage: Eukaryota > Fungi > Neocallimastigomycota > Neocallimastigomycetes > Neocallimastigales > Neocallimastigaceae > Neocallimastix > Neocallimastix lanati (nom. inval.). The sequence goes on from JACVTC010000036.1 coordinate 545,480, forward strand.
AATTCTACAAAGCTCTTTTTTGTAACGAAGAATTACTAGAATCACATCCTGCTGCTGGAAAGTGTCTAAAATTGATATTTAATAAAATATGGAATGGGTCATTTCCTAAAAAATGGAACTCAGCTTCTATTGTATCAATTCCTAAGAAGGGTGACCTATCAGATTGTAGTAATTATCGAGGTATTTCTCTCATTAACGTTGGACTAAAAATCATTTCAAAAATTATAACAGATAGAATATCTACTTACGCACTCTCACACAATTTCATTAGACCTGAACAATTTGGATTTCGCAACCGCGAAGAATGCATTAGTTTATTCATTTCCGTTAGAGAAATTTGTCAAAGAAGAAAATTCCAAGGAAAATTCACATATTTAGCTTTTTTAGATCTTAAAAAAGCTTATGATTCAGTTCCTATTTTTAACATTCTTACTAAATTATATCACTATGGAGTACGCGGTAAATGTTTTGATTTTCTTTGTAATTTATATACTTCATCTAAAGCACGTGCTCGATTTGCTTCAATGTTATCAAATGAATTTCCTATTAAAAGAGGTGTTCGTCAAGGTTGTCCTTTATCTCCAATCTTATTCAATTTATTCATCAATGATATACTAAATGACTGTGAAAAGTATGGTGTTAATGTTGGAAGAAAAAAGTGTTGTGGTGGACTCTTTGCTGATGATGTTGTTCTCATTGCTCCAAGTGCAAAAAATTTAGAAAAATTATTAAAAAAGGTACATAAATGGGCTAATTTAAATGAAATGACTTTTGGTATTGAAAAGTGTGCAACTATGGTTATAAAACCAATGAACTTCCAACCTCCTCCAAACTATAGTGATCCAACCTTCTATTTAGGAAAGAATGATATTCCTAAAGTTTCTAGTTATGTCTATCTTGGTATTCCTTTTTCAGATGATCTCCTACTAGAACACATTATATCTCACATGCATTTTAAAGTTAGAAAATCCCTTCTTTCATTTACACGTTTCTTTTCAAATAAACTTATTCCTATTGTATACAAGAAAAAAGTTCTTCAATCCTTTGTTATTAGTAAAGTAATTTATTATTCTCCTTTACTTGGTTCAAACAAATCTAGAACGGCTAGAATTCAAACATTAATTAATACTGGTCTATTTTGGTGTATCGGTTCCTTCTCTAAAAATGGTAAAACAAATACAGAAAACAATGACTATATTAGACATAATTCAACAATGAGTACTTATGCTTTATCTCGAGATCTAAGCATCCCTCCTATTGCTGGTATCTGCGCAGCCTTACAGATTAAATCATTTGCAAAATGGAGTAAATCAAACTGTATCATAAAGGATCTTATTAAATCTATTCCCAAAATGCCTTATTATTCCTGGACTAAAGAATCTAGAACACTATATAAAAAAATCAAAAAATATAAATGTGTAAAATATGACGATATTATAGAACGTTATTGGAAATCAGTTTCCAGATTTCAAGGTATTAAAGGTCAAAACTACGATAGTAACAAGTTCTCAAACAATAAAGCTATAATAATGCTTAGCTTAAAATATCCCCAATTCAACTTAGGATTTTCGTGGATTATACGTTTACGCTGTGGTTATAAATACAATACTACTATTGCTATTAGAATGGGTAGAGTTTCAGAAGATTGTCCAAAGTCCTGCCCATGTTGTGGTGAAGGTAATCAATCTTTTGAACATTGGATTTTTAAATGCGATGCTCTTGCATCTTTTAGATGGAATTCTTTAAATTTCATCGATGATCTCTATGTTTTATTCCTTAGGAAGATTAGAGCGTTTAATCCTCTTTCTTCCTATGACTCTATTTCTGATTTTGAAGATTATATCAATCATTATATATACTTGTTCCTTCTTGGTGGGACTTTAGTTTTAAATGAACTACATTTCGATAGTGGGGAACAGAGACATTTAAATGAACTACTTTTCAAAGGTTCATCTGAGTCACCTGTTCCAAAAATTGTGGGCTTGGCGGAATTCTTAACAAATGCAATACCTATCATAAGTAGTTCGTTTGAGCTATTATTTGATAGGTATTGCAAAATATCAAACTTAACCAAGAGCGTCGACGTCGTACTGATAAGGCATAATGAAAATACAGGATTATCATCTATTACTACGAAGGGTGATTCTCGCCCTAGTAGCTCAATAAATGATGAATCCGGGGAGAGTTTAGTGGACACCACACTATCTATTTTAAGGATGTTACTTCTAAATTTTATTTCTTTTTTATTTGATAGGAAGGGTAAAATTCCCGCATAGTACAACTTGCCGAAATACATAGTATTTTCGAGCTTTTTTATTTTTTATTTTTTATTTTTTAATTTTTTATTTTTAATTTCTAATGTACTTTTCACCTACATGTATTTTTTAAAATAAAATTTAATAAAGTTTTTGGAAGTGTATTCTCTTCCCTGTCTAAAAAAAAAAAAAAAAAAAAAAAAAAAAATCTATTTTTTTAAAAAAATTTTTTTTAAAATATATATATATATATATCCAAGAGCGTCAATGCTGAAGAAACAGTAAGACAGGCCAGCAGGGCTAGCGCAACCAATGAAGATCATAATTTTGTATCTTAAAATTATGATTAGCAATGCGATTATGCGCACCGTCAAGAACTAAGTTGAAAAAAATGCTTAAGAAGGTAAATGAATGGGCTAAATTTAATATGATGAATTTTGGAATTAATAAGTGTGCAACGATGGTGATTCGACCAGACACACCTCTTTTTCAAAATAAAAGAGATCCTACTTTTTATCTTGCTGGTCAACCAATTCCAATAACTAAATGTTATACCTATTTAGGTATACCATTTGATAAAAGCTTATCGTTGAAACCTATTATTAAATTACTTAACTCTAAAGTAACTAAAGCTCTCTTTTCTGTTAGTAAATTTCTTTCAAATTCCAAAATTCCTATTCCATTTAAGAAGATTATAATTAACTCTTATGTACTTAGTAAAGTCTCTTACTTTGCACCTTTACTTGGTTCGAATAAAACGAGAACAAATAATACTCAGAAATTAATTAATAAAGGATTAAGATGGATTGCAGGTATACAAAAAGCCAAATCATTTATTAATGTATATTCTATTTCAAAAGATTTACATATTCCTCCATTGTCAGCTAAGTGTGCTTTGTCTCAGGTCAAATGTTTTGATAAATGGAAAAATTCAAATTGTATTATTTCCTATTTAGTTAATAATATTCCAAAATCTAGAAAATATACATGGACAAAAGAAAGTAGAACTCTTAAACGTAAACTAGAGAAAAGAGGTAATAACGATAATAAAATCAAGGATTTTTATTGGAAAAGAGATATGAAAATCAATTCTATTAAAGCTGAGTTTTATGACAAAAACAAATTCGAAGAAACATCAAAATTTATAAAACTTTGTTATGACTATCCTGATCTTTCATATGGTTTCTATTGGCTATTGAGAGCACGAAGCGGATATAGATTAGATGCTAGAATTGCTAAAGCTGCAAAAATAGTGGACCAAATGTGTCCTAATTTTTGTCCCTGTTGTAAAAGTAATAAACAATGGATAAGTCATTGGTTAATTGATTGTCCCTTTTTCAATCATACTCGTAGTAAAGTTAATGATAAAATTTTATTTTTATATAATGCTTTTTACCGTGGCAACCTAACAAATGATATTGTTAATAGTAATAATGATAATAGTAATAGTAATAATAGTAATAATTATAATAGTAATAATAATATTAGTAATAGTATTTTTAGTAATGTTAGTAATAGTATTGAAAATAATGTGTATATTGATTCTAGTGTGTGTGAAAAAGTGTTTAATTTCCTTCTTGGAGGTCGAAGTATTAATAACAGTACAAGGGAATGGAAGGATCTATTTAAGTGCCAGATGAAATCAGGTGCTTATTCTGATACTCCGTTCTTAGTGGTTACTGCGGCACTTCTCCAATCGATTATACCTATTGCTATTGGCCAGCAATGGTCTTTGTTCAATAGGTTCAAATCGAATCGTACTACTACTACCAAGAGCGTCAATGCTGAAGAAACAGTAAGACAGGCCAGCAGGGCTAGCGCAACCAATGAAGATCATAATTTTGTATCTTAAAATTATGATTAACATTGCGAAGTCAAAGTTAATTATTATACTTCAGTATAATAATGCCCTTGTGAAGTCTTACAAATATTAATTAAATGAAACTAGAATATATTATACCATTATTTTATTTTTATTTTGTGTTTTATTTTTTGTTTATTTTTTTATCTTTTTTTTCTTTTTTATTATTTTATTACATGTATTTTATCAAATATTTAATTAATAAAGATGAAACAAGTTTGCTGCCGTTAAAAAAAAAAAAAAAAAAAAAAAAAAAAAAATTAGCAATGCGAAGTCAAAATTAATTATTATACTTCAGTATAATAAAGCCCTTGTATTATGAAGTCTTACAGATATTAATTAAATGAAACTAGAATTTATTTTACAATTATTTTATTTTATTTTTATTTTTTGTTTTTTTTTGTTTTGTTTATTTTTTTATCTTTTTTTTTTTTTTTTTCTTTTTATTACATGTATTTTTTTATTTTTTAAATATTTTTTTTTTTGATGATTTTTCTTTTGATTTTCTAAATGCTATCTTTTCCTTGAATTTCGAATGAAATATTTTAAGGATTATTGAAGTTCTTTATCATAAATTATTGTATAATTTCTAAATATTGTCCAATATCAAATAGTTAAGTAAACACTGTTAAGTAGTTCGAGCTATTATTTGATAGGTATTCCTAATTACCAAACTTAACCAAGAGCGTCGACGTCGTACTGATAAGGCATAATGATAATACAGGATCTTAAGGTTAAGAGCTAATTATAAATATAACAAAGATAATTAGTTGATAATATTTTTAAGCGAAGTTCAACTTCGTCGATTGTTCCGTATTTTGTGGGGATTGCGGAGTTTTTTAACAAACGTAATACCATTAATTTGTCGATCTATTAGATTGCTGATGAAATGGTATTCCGTTGAATCTACCGTTGCCAAGAGTGTCGACGTCGAAATGATAAAGCATGGATTTTCACCTCCCAGGTGAAAAAACTAATACAGATTCGTTAGATAACACTAATACTAAAATTATTACTCGCAATAACGGACGTGGTGTTATCATCGATGAATGGGAAAAAGTTAGAGGCTATTGCTTATAATTTTATAATATATAATATTTTATTTCATGTATTTTATTATTTTTTTTTTCTTTAAATTCATGTAATTTTATTATTATTATAAATTAAATAAAGTTTTCTCTAAGTCTAAAAAAAAAAAAAAAAAAAAAAAAAAAAAAAAAAGTTTATAAATATAATACTATTATTGTAATTCCTTACTTTCCTTCATATTCTAATATTTTAAAATATGAAAATTTCATAAACTGGTATATTTATATATTCCTTCTTTGTGGAATTTCAGCTTTAGATGAGCTACAATTGGACACTGGGTAACAGAGACATTTAAGTGAACAACTCCTAAAATGTTCACAGGGATCTTCAGTTCCGTATATTGTAGGGGCTTGAGGAATATCTTGCTAATACAATACCAATCATCAGTAGCTTTTTTAAGTTACTTTTTGAGAGGTTTACCAAAAAAACACTTTCATTACCAAGAGCGCTAACGTCGTACCGATATGGCAAAGGAATAGTGCAGTTTAGTAGTACTGCTAATTCTCATCAATACACATTTACTTAACAGTACCGTTCCGATCACAGAACCTATAGTAAGTAATTCAATTTTTGATGATCTTTCTTTGTGGTTCAGGGGAGAGTTTAGTGGGTACCACACTATCTATTTTAAAGATGTTACTTCTTTGTTTTATTATTTTAGATTTTTAATTGTGATCATGTTATTATACATAGTATAAAGAATAATTATAAGTTAAATGAATTAAAATTTAAATTTCAAAAATTATAAATTTAATATTTTGATAAATAAATATTCGAATTAATATTATTATTTAATTTAGGGTTTTCTAAAATTTTTATTTTTATTTAAAATAATTTATTTTAATCTTATTAACTTATTCTTATTTATAAATATATTTATCTATTTATTTATAAATATTCTAATTTAATAATCCTACAAAGGATTATAATATAATTCTTTTACATGCTTTTATAATTTTAAGTTTTAAAAATAAGTTTAATCTATTTTTTGGAAATACACTTCTTTATCTATAATAATTTCACATTTAATCCTTATGATATTTATTATATTTTAATATATGCCACTATTTACACAAATTTTTTTTTTTTTTTTTTACTATTATATTTAATTATATTTATTTTATAATTATTTTATTATTTATTTATTTGTTTGTTTATTTAATATTTAAAGTATAAATATTAATTATATTAAACTTATTATTTCTTACATTCACCGTACGTTTAATATTCTTGAATTCTGATTAATATAGTATTTCTTTATAAATAGTTCCATTGAAATATTTAATTAAAATATCAGCTAAATTATTTTGTGATTTTACATAACTTAATTCAATTTTCCCTTCTTTGATTTATTCTCTTATCTTATGATATCTTAAAGCTCTATATCTTGATTTTGGATTAATACTTTCATTTTTTTGTTATTATTATGTAGCAGCTATAATATCAACATTTATGTTTCATACATTTTAAATTTATAATTAATTCGTTTAATAAAAAAAAAATTTTTTTTTTTATCCACATACATTTTAATGGACATTCATTTAAACAGTAATATTATTCACTTTCAGCCTTTATGGGGTATACGGTTGTAATTATAATTTTTAGTATTGATAGCCTTCTCCCAGAAATTAAAGTTTTCAAATAGAGTAGCAAAAACTGCTTGGTCTTTATCTTCAACTACCATAGGAATTTGATGATGACCAGAGAATATGCCAATTATAGAAAAGATTTTGACATTTCTAATTGAAGGTTTAAGATATCATCTGTTAAGGATAGATCATATGAATATTTTATGGTAAAGTTATTTAATTTGCGATAATCAGAGCATAGTCTCCAATCTCTATTTTGCTTAAGCACGAGATCAGCATAAGAGAAACAAGGTGAGTAAGATAGTTCTATTAATTTATTATTTATTAATTTTATTAATTTTATTTTAATTTTATTAATTATTATTTTTTTTTAAAGCTACTATTTGAGCTTTAAATAGCGGATACGTTCGTTGTTTTTATTGATTTGGTACCTGTTACTAATTCAATCCGGTGAAGTAATAATTAAAAATTACTCAGATCATCAGTTTTTAAAGTAAGTTTATCTGAGTAAATGTAAAAAAAGAAGTTTCTAACTTTAGTTTTATCTTTAGTATTTAATTTGTCAATAATGGAATTAATAATTTCATTCTTTTTTCTTTTTTTTTTTTTTTTTTTTTTTTTTTTTTTTGCAAAGTTTTGCATTTTCATTTTGTTTCTATTAAAGCAAATGATAAGGATTCCGGGTTCATGTCAGTTTCATCAAAATAATCTATATCTTTATTAAAATTTAGATCGTAGAATAGATCAGTTAATTTATGATGAGTATAACCATTATATATATATATATATATATAATATATTACTCACAAAGTTTATATCATATCTATTCTTTTTTTTTAAATGAGTCAATACCAATAAAAATATTGAAAATGTCATCTTTCTCAATTACCCGGAGATGATCTTTGAATGTACAGTTCCCTATAGTAACTTCCCTATAGTAACTTCCAATTAGTAGATTTCCGATTCAATTGAAGAGTTTGAATCCGCTTGAAATATAGTTTCTTCAATTTTTCCAATGGTAAGTTTGATTATTTTTAAATTTCTTTTAAGCTGATCTTGTGATATAGTATTTACACTAGCATAAGTATCTAAAAGTATTTCACAATCTACTGTGGTATTTTGTTAAGCCATTTCTCTTTGGGAGCGCAGGTTCGAACTCTGTAGGTGAAGAGTGTAATATATTTTAAACCTATTTGTATTTTAATTTTTTTTTTTTTTTTTTTTTTTTTTCTAAGAACAATTTATTATTTATTCATCTAATATTTTATTCTACCTTTTCTCATGGTTAATTTGATATCTTTTAAATTTTATCATTATTATACTTATTTTGTTTTAAAAAATAATTCAAGAAATGATTTTTTAATTTTTTTATAATAATAATATATTTTATGTAGTTTTTTTATTTATTTATTTATTTATTTATTTATTTATTTAAAATGGGCAAAAAAAAAATTTTTTTTAATATAATAAAATAATAGAAATTTTACAAAATAAAATAAAAAAAAAATTAATAATAATAAAAATAGAAAATAAATAGTTAATAGCAGGAATACTTCAAAAAGAAAAATATTTGAGAACAAACTTTCTTTTTATTTATTTCAACTATTTAAAATATTTTTAAAATATAATTATAATTTTAATTATTTATGTCCACTAAAAATATATATATATATATTGCAAAAATATATTAAATTTTAAATTTTATTTCTTATTTTTTATTTAATATTAAACGATACTGAATAAAAAAAAAAAAAAAAATGAACAAAATGTTATTGATTACAAATATATAATCAATTATAATATATAAATTGAATAATATATAATTTATTATTTTATTTATATATATATATAAAAAGAGAAAGATAATTAAAGAAAATGAAATTACATATAAAAATAAAAAATAAAAAAAAAAAAAAAAAAAAAAAAAAAAAAAAAAAAACAATAATATTTATTTAAATAATAATTAAATTCTATATTTGATTATATGTATTTGATTGATACAAATAAGTTTATATATTTTTCGATGAGTAATTAAATTTGAATAAAAAATTTTTTGTTGTATAAAACTAAAATATATATATATTACATATCTAATCATTAATTCATAATATATATATATATACATATAATATTGATGATTTATATATATAATGTGCTGTATTCATTTTGTTATTGTTACTCTTTATTTTTGTTCATTTTCAATGGTTTCATAGAACTCGTTTTGAGCTTGAGTAATTAATTCCTATTAAATATAATAATAATAACAATTTGAAAAATTATATATTAGTAATGTAGAATTTATTTATTTTATTATTTTTTTTTTTTTTTTTTTTTTTTTATGGTTATATTATGGTATATATATTTAGAATATATTGAATATATTATTAAAATTATAATTTTACTTCTATAGTTTCAGCACTTGGTTCTGGTAATGCTTCAGCTTTCTTAAGTTGTTTAACACGTTTTTCTCTTAATGCACTTTCTAATGCTTTTTCTCTCTTTCCTTCACGTTCTAACATCTATTAATATTAATATAAATAATATTATTATTTAGTTTTAATTTGTCTTTTTTTGCTTTTTTTTTTTTTTTTTTTTTTTTTTTTTTTTTTTTTTTTATATTTGTATCGTTTTTATCATCTTTATTTTTATCATTTTTATTTTTATCATTTAATTTTTATCATATTTATTTTTGTCATTTTTATTTTATTATTTTTATTTTATTATTTTTTATTTTTTTAATTAATTTTCTTGTTATATATAAATTTAATTTAAACTGAATTATAAGATATATATATATATATATTTTTTTACTACTTACTTCAGAAAATACTTTCTTTTCATTATTTTGAATATTAATAAGACTTTCTGAAAGTCCAAGAAGAGTAGTAGTACCATCTCTAGCACCAACAGCCAACATTTTACCTTGATCTTGGGCTTGAATTGTATGAATTGGTGCATTACAAACTTGGAAGGTTAAAATTGGATCATTTTGTTGTAAAAGAAGATCCCAAACATCAATTGAACCATCCATTTTAGTAGTATATAATACACTTGGACGTGAGGTACTCCAACAACCATCTGTTAAGTATGGAGTTGAATTCTTCGATATAAGAAGTGGATACTTAACATCTTCAGACCAAATCTAAAAAAAAAAAAAAATTATTTAGTATCATTAATAATAAAAAAATTATTTAATAATTAATTAATAATAAATTTTACTAAAATTATTGTTATTTTTATTATTATTTATTGGTTTTTTTTTTGTTTTGTTTTATTTTTTTTTTTAAAGAAAAAAATATTTATAATAAATATACCTTTGCAGACCAATCTCCTATAGTTAAGAAATTCTTTAAGAAGAATGGATTTCTCTGATAAAATATAAATAAAAATTAAAAAAAAAATTATATAAATGAATAAGGTATATTTATATATATATTATCATTATAGGTTATTTTATAATTTTACTAAATTTAGTATATATATATAATATATCCTTATTTTTAACATACTCTTAATGAATAAATTGGACCTAAATGAGCTGGATAATTGTGAACTATTTTTTCTGCAGGTGTTTTACCTTTTTTATTACAAATTAAAATATTACCAGTTTCTGTACCAATCATGAATTTAGTTGGCTTTTATAAATAAATATATATATATAATAGATCAGATCATTTTGAGAATAAAAAAAAAAAAAAAAAAAAAAAAAAAATAAAAAAAAAATTTAAATATAATTAATTAATTATTTATTTATTTATTATATGAAAATAGATGTAATTATTTAATTATTTATTTCTTTATTTATTTATTATATGAAAAGAGATGTAATTATTTAATTTTTTTTTTTAATCTTTATTTTTATTTACCATTGTTGATTCAAAATCAATTGTTGTACCTCCAACAATTTTACCATTCTTTTCAGCATCAATCATTAAAGTTTCAGTGGGTTCACTTAATTTTCTAATATCCCACCATAAACATTTACCATCGGTAGAAACCGAGAAGAATTCAGAACCAGATTTGGATTGAATCCAGGATAAACCAAATACTGGATCATTATGACTTTTTTCAATTAAAGAAGTATCCACTGGATATTGACCTTTTCTTAAATCCCAGTAAGCTTAATTATTTTTTTTTTTTATTTTTATTAATTTTATATATTTTATTTTATTTTTTATTTTATTTATATGTCATAGAAGAAAAATTTTGAATTAAAAAAAAAAAAAAAAAAAAAAAAAAAATGATTAGAAAATTTATAATTATATATATATTATTTTAATTGATATAAAATTATATAAATATTATTTAAAAAAAAAAAATTTTTTTTTTTATTAAATTTTTTTTTTTAACTTACAAACAAGACCATTATATGAACCACCAATTAAAATATGTGGATCTTTTGGATTATATTTAAGGGTAACTAATGGTGAAGATGGGGTGATAGTTTGATCAATAACGTTTGGATTTTCAATATCCCAAATATATGAATCAAGACACATATTGTATGGCATTTTTTGGAATTGAAGAATAGAGTAAGCAACAGCAATTTTATGATTATCATCTGGATACCAAGATACACAGGTAGCTGCTCTCTTAATAGCATTTGGATCACTATATGAAATACCGAAAAAAAAAATAATAATAATAATAAAAGTAAATGAATTTTAAATAATATATATATTTATAGAGAGAAAGAAAATATTAAAATCAATAATTATAATAATTTTTATTTTATTATATAGAGTTTATAAAAAAATTGCAAATATCAATAATTAATTAATAAAGTAGATAATATAATTAAGGAAATAAAAAAAAATAATATTAAATAATTACCGATAAACATTATAGGTTTTAATTGAAGGAGGTTCAACCACTGGAGGTTCAGATTCAATTTCTTCCTTGAAATATTCTTCGTAAATATCAATTGCATTATTTTGCTTAATGCATTGTTCCATAGACTTTTTTATTAATTTATAAAATCAATTCAATATAATAATTATAATAATAATAATAATGATAATAATTTTTTTTTTTTTATTATTATTGTTATTGTAATTATTTTCATTATAGTAATAATCATTTATATTTTTTTTTTAATAAAGAGTAAGAAAGAAGTTTTATATATTTAATAATTGATTATATTTTTCATTAATAATAATAAAATTGCAATTTTTATAATAATTTTATATAATATATATTTAAATATTGATATAAAATTTATAAATTGTATATTATTTGTTAATAAATAACAATTTTTTTTTTCTTTAGAACAAAATAAAAAATAATTATATATATATATAATTAATAATTTTTTTTTTCACTTACATCTCCAAGGTTTTTAATAACTTTAATATATTCTTCATCTTTTTCAATCTTTTTTCTAAAACGAATAGTATGTTCAACATCCGATGGATCAACATCCTTTGGCCATCCTCCTTGTAAATGTAATATACCTTGATTTGAAAAGCTTAAACTTTCTGTATTAACCTTTACATATTATTCATTTATTTTTTTAAATATAAAATATAAAAATATATATACACATTTTATAATTAATTATAAAAAATTTAATTAAATAATAATAAAATATTTTTATACATTTATGTGTGTATTATATATATATATATATATATAAAGGTGAAAAACTATTAATAAATATAAAGAAATTCCTTAAACATATTTCTTAATAATTTTTTTTTTTTATTTTTTAATACTATTATTCTTTCATTATATAACACAAAATTGATTCTTTTATGTAAATATATAGATATGTTTTTTTTAAAAAAAAAAAAAAAAAATATATATATATATATATATATATATATATATATATAATCCATTTATTATTTATTACTTCATGTTCAGACTGTTCAGGAACACATTGACATTCTACGGAACAATATTTCTTTTCAGTATAATTTTCCATATAACTTGGATCAGGGGCAATATCTACAGATTGCCATGCAGGTTTATCTTTGAATAATGGTTGTTTACCAAATTCATTTCTTTTCTTTTGATAGACATATACAATTTCCATTTTTGTACAATTTTTTTTTTTTTTTTTTTTTTTTTTTTTATTTCTTTTTATATTTTTTATTCTTATTTTTATTTTTATTTTTTTTTTCTGTCTTTTTTCTTTTTTTTTTTTATTTTTATTTCTTTTTATTTTTGTATTTTATTATTATGATTTATTATCTATTTTAAAAGATAGAAAAAAAAAAAATAAAAGATAGAAAAAAATAAAAAATAAAATAAAAAAAAAGAAAGTAAAAAATATATAAGTAATAATTATAAATACAAAACTAATAATAATCTAATATATATATTATTAATAGCTAGAATATATATATATACTTTATGTTCATATATATTTTAAGGAAAAAAGTTTTAAAACAATCTCTAAAAATATATTTTTATTAAAACTTTAAATATAATAAAAATAGTCATATAATTTATTATAAAAATTAATTTTATTTTTAAAATAGTTGATAATAAAATAGAAGCTCAAATGATTAAAAAAATTGATATAATTTTAAATATTAATAGTAGTAGTTTAATGTTATATATATAACTATTATGGTAAATAAGAAAAAAAAAAAAAAATTAGTAAATACATTAATCATTGATTAAATATATTTATTTTATAGTTAATAATAATTTAAACTTTTCTAATAATAATATTAATAATATTAAGTATTCATTTTTTTTTTTTTTCATTTTTTTAGTTATTAAAAAAAATATTTATATATATATAAAATAAAATAAAAAAAAAATAAAAAAAAAACTTTTAAACTTTTTATTTTAAAGTAATTGAAAATTTTTTTTTTTTTTTTTTATTTTTTATTTTAATTTTTTATTTTAGATTTTTTTTTTTTTTTATAGATTTTTGATTTTCATTTTTATTATAATTATTATGATTTAAACTCAGAATAAAAAAAAATATTAACTAAAAAAAATAAAGAATAGAATTAAATATTTAATAATAATAATAATATATATTATATATATATTTATATATAAAAGGTGAAAAGAATTAATATTTAATTGATATACTTACCATAAAAAATATAATTTTGAAGTTACACAGAAAAATAATAATGTTCATTTAATATTCTCTAACTCGATCTTAAATAATAATAATAATAATAATAATAATAATAATAATAATAATAGTAGTAGTAGTAGTAGTAGTAGTGATGATGGTGGTAGTAATTTTGATTTTAAAAAATGATAAACAAAAAAACTGAAGAAAAATTAATTATTTAAAAAAAAATATATATATATATCATATGTTAATAATATTTCCCATTAAAAAAGAAAAGAAAAAAAAATTTTTTTGTTGTTGTAGATATTATTGCATCATCTTTAATAAGGATAATTTTTATTATAAAATAATTATTCAAAAGTAATTCTAGAAGACTAATAATAATATTAAAAATAACAAAAATAATGATTAATTAATAATTTAATAATAATATTATCAACATTTTTGTTTATATTCAAAATATTTCAATATAATTATTATTATAACAATATATAAATATCAAATTATCATATACAAATAATATTATACATAGTTATATATAAAACTACTATAAAAACAAATAAAAAAAAACAAAAACTATTATTTTAAAAATATGATGAATATATATATATATATATTTTTTTTTTTTTTTTTTTTTTTTTTTTTTTTTTTGAAAATCTTATAAACTTTATTTATTATAATATTATAATATTTTTATGTTTTAATTTTTTAAACTTATTATATTTTTTATACATTACATTGATATAAACGATATAGGTTGTTTGATTGTATTTGTATGCCAAATATATGCAAATATTGTTCAAACTAGTATCAACTTAAACAACCATAGTTTATATATATATAAAAAAATATTTTAAAATTTTTTAATTTTTCTTTCAAGAAAGGAAAAAAAAAAAAAAAAAAGTACTTAAAAATAATAAAAAAAATTCTTTAATAAAGCTATAAAACATATTATATATATTTTTATATATTTAAAAAAAAAAAATAAAAATAGTTATTTTACAAATCAAATTACAAATATAATAGAGAATATTAATCTAATTATTATAAAAAAAAAATATATATATATACATAATAAATAATAATAAAACAAAAAAATAAAAAATATCTGAGAATTAAAAAAAAAAAAAAAAAAAAAAAAAAAAAAAACATATTTAATGGTATATTAATAAAATAATTATGAAATTTTATATAAATATAAAAAGGAAAAATAATAAATGTCTAAAAAAAAAAAAAATTGAAAAAATAAATTAAAATTATGAGAGTGATAGTATTAATGTGTTGAATGAGTAATAATCAATATTAATGGAGAAAGCTATAAAGGATGTCAAAAATAATAATGAAAACGTAATAGAAAATGAAAATAGTAGAAAAAAATATATTGATGAAGAAAACTGGTATTTATTTAATATCGATTTAAAAATAGTGACGATAATGAAAAAGACATTATAATTGATTAAAAGATATAATGATTACTTCATAATTTTTTTTATAAAAAAAAAAAACTATCATTTATCGCGAAAAATTATATATAATGATGGAGAAAAAAATGTAGATATTATTAGTGTAATGTTTGTTTTATTAATATATTTATTATTATTATTATTTTTATTTAATTAAAAACATTGAAATTATCTTTAAATATTTTTTTTTATTATATATATATATATATATATATATATATATTTTTTTTTTTTTTTTTGAATTGGTTATTACCTATATAAATAAATATAAAACATTTAAGATACCTCTTTAAAAAATTTTTTTCTCTTTTTCAATTTTTTGTTTTCCATTACCTTTTTTATACCCTTTATTAATGATTTAAAATTTTCTAAAAAAAATTATTCAAAACTTTATAATCTTTCAAATATACTGTAAATATTACTATTATCACATTAAAATTTAAAAAAAAAAAAAATCTATAATATTTGTGGGAAAAATAATCTCGGTCATCTTTTATTTTTTTTTTTTTTTTTTTTTTTTTTTCAGATATATCAGAAATAAAATAAAAAAAAAAAAAAAGAAAAAGTAGCTTTTTGATAGCCTTTTTCTGTTTTGTATATTGGTCTACGTTTTATTTTTTTTAAAATAAGATTATTTAAATATATATGTTCATTGTATAGAAAAAAAAAGTATTAATAAAAAAGGATAAAAAAAAATTACTTTAAATAAAAAAAATAAATAAAATAAAATTAAAACTTTCCACAAGTAAAAAATCAGAAAAAAAAAAAATTATATAAAAAATTAAATAAAATTAAAATTAAAATTAAATAAAATAAAAATTAAATAAAATAAAAATTAAATAAAATAAAAATTAAAATACTTTAAATACATAAAATAAAAATAAAATAAAAAAAATCCTGTCATATTTAGTTATATTTAAATCATTAAACTAACAAAAATTATAATATTATAAATGGAAATATATTTTCTTAGAAAAAAAAAAATTAAATTGATAGATGATCTAAATTTTTCTTTAAATATAAAAAAAAGAAAAAATTATATTTTAAAGTAATAATATATATATATTAAAATATTTTTTATATTAAATTTAAAATTTTTTTTTTTTTAACTTGATACTTAACTTTTTCTTAAATAATTTTTTTTTCTTACATATATATATATTAAATATGTAATAAATATGATAGCATTAATATACAAATGAGAAAGTGAGAAAGTATTGTTTAAATTAATAAATTATATAAAAAAATAAAAAATTTTATATATTATTCAAAGGTTACTATTATACTTTTTGAAATTTATTATTAAAAAAAAAAAAAAAAAAAAAAAAAAGTAATTATTATTTTTTATAGAAATACTTCATTAAAATAAAAATAATTATTGCTATATTATTTATCATAATAAACTGTCATTGTCAATTGTAATAGTTTTAAGTTTTCACTTATTACATTTTTATTATATTTAATATTTAATATTTAAATAATTTTAAATTATATATATTAATTTAAATAAAATTGGAATATTTATAATAATAAAATAAACAAATTATTTTAATTATTCAATAAAAAAAAATAAAATGATTAATAAATTAATAAAAAATAAAAAAAAAAAAAAAAAAAAAAAAAAAAAAATAAAAAAAAGTTTATTTCTATATATAAAAAAATAGGTAATTAGAAAAATTTTGTATATTAATATTACATGGAAAATTTTTAAATCTTTATAATGCATATTGCATAATATATTATTAATCATTCTAAAAAAAATTAAAAATAAAAAAAAAAAAAAAAAAAATAGGTTATATTTTTTACCTTATTTCCAATAAAAGGATTTTTTAAAATAATTATTTGAATTTAAAATGAATAATGTCTATTCATTGTTTTTAAAAATAATATGATAATCATAAAAATTTAGATTAACTAATACTTATTATTATTTTTTTTTTATATACTATTTTCCTCTGATTTTTATTTATAGTTTTTTGGTTTTAGGGTTTTAATTTTTTTTTTTTTTTTTTTAAATATTAATTATGTGGAAAAAAAAAATTTCAATAAATGAATAAATAAAAAAAAAAAAAAATAGCTAGTACAGGCATAAATATATTTTATCACTGTTATTAATTTGAACCATTTTATTGTATTAAAAAAAAAAAAAAAAAAAAAAAAAAAAAAAAAAAAAAAAAAAAACTAACGATTTAGAAATTAATAATTAAAAAAGTGTAAAATTAATATATATGTATATATAAATTATTATTATTATTATTATTATTATTTTTTTTTTTTTTTTTAATGACCGTAGAAGGATTTCTCCCCAGCTGCACATCTGTTGACACACAATGGTTTATTACTAGAGCCCTTATCTAACTTCCTACTTAGTAGGTGGTCCCGTCCCTGCTGGACTGCCTTACAGTTACTCTGCATTGGTATTATTATTATTATTATTATTATTATTATTATTATTATTATTATTATTATTATTATTATTATTATTATTATTATTATTATTATTATTATTATTATTATTATTATTATTATTATTATTATTATTATTATTATTATTATTATTATTATTATTATTATTATTATTATTATTATTATTATTATTATTATTATTATTATTATTATTATTAATTAGAATATATAGACTTAAATACTGAAAATGGAAAACTTTTTTTTTTTGGACAACTTTTTTAAACTTTAATTTTTTTAAATTTACAGTTTTTCCATGTATACTAAATAAACTAATTAATAATTAAATTATATTTTAATTTAAAGATTACACGTGTATTTTCTTTGTTTTACAATAAACATGGTTTAATTTTTTTTTTTTTTTTTTTTTTTAAGTTTTGATTTTTTTTAACCAAATATTTTTTTTTTTTTTTTTTTTTTTTTTTTAGTTTGCTTTATTAAACTTTTAAATTTATATATTTCTATTTTTAATTATCTTTTTATTTTCAATTTTCTTTTTTAATGATTATGATTCATTTGTTTTAATCTCATTTTTTATTACATCTAATTTTAAAACTTATTATTTCATGTTTAATATATCATTTATCATTACCTCAAATTTAAAAAAAAAAAAAAAATAATAAGAATGAATAAGAATAAATATAAAATTAAAATAAAAAAAAAAAAAAAAAAAAAAAAAAAAAAAAAAAAAAAAAAAAAAAAAAACATTTCTAAATAATTAATAATAAAAAAAAATTACATCAAAATAAATATAAATGTTAATATCTATATAATAATTTAATATATTATCATTATCATTATTATTATTATTATTATTATTTAATATTTAATATTTAAAAAAATTTAATTGTAAATTCATCCTCATTCAAAGTGTTTGAAATAAACATTTAAAAAAAAAAAAAAAAAAAAAAAAAGACAAAAAAAATATTTATATATAAAAAATTTATACGTATATGTATATAATATAATTTTTTCTTTTAAAAAAAATATATATATATATACATTTATTTCTATATATATATTTATAATATTATATATATATACTTAAATATATGAATATTATTATATATATAAAGCATTAATAATAAACTTTAATACAAGTAATATCAAATTATGGATAATAGTCAAAATGACGCAATAAAAACATATGAAATTAATAAGATTGATGAATTTAATTCCAAAAATATGAATATAGATAATAATATGAATATAGATAATAATATGAATATAGATAATAATATGAAAGAAAATAATGATATTAAACCTGAGATAGAAAATAATCAAAATAGTAATGTCATTAAGAATAATAAGATTGATGATAATGAGTTTGAGATTGAGAACGATGTTAAAATAAAAATTGAAAATAAAAGTGAAACTGAAAGTGAAACGGATGATAAAAGTAATAAAGGTAGTAGATATATCAGTAATGAAGAAGGAATAGTAAATAAAGATAAAGGTGAAGATGATTATAAACAAAAATATGATAGAGAAAAAGGTTTTCGAAAAAGATTATTTCAAATTATTGAAGTAGCAAATCCTGGAGATACCGTCAGTGCAGTTTATGATGTTTTAATTATTATAACGATCATTTTAAGTTTAGTTCCTCTAACTTTCAAAGAATCTTATGTCTTCTTTGATTATATGGAAAAAGTTGTTGTCTCTATCTTCATTATGGATTACCTCTTTAGATTAATTACAGCTGATTATAAACTAAAAACAAGGATACGCTTTCTTTCTTTTATTATCTATCCTTTCACTCCTTGGGCTATCATTGATCTTCTTTCCATTTTACCATCACTGAAATTCTTATATAGTGGTTTGAAACTTCTAAGAATTCTTAATTTAATCAAGACCCTTAGAATCATTCGAGCTGTCAAAGCTTTTCGATACTCAAACAGTATCAATATTATTGCAGAAGTCATAAAAAATTCTAAGAGACCATTATCCGCGGTGGTAGGTCTAGCATTGGGTTATATTTTAATTTCAGCATTAATCATTTTTAATGTAGAAGGAGATACCTTTGATAATTTCTTCAGTGTAGTGTACTGGGCGACAACATCTTTAACAACGGTCGGCTATGGTGATATCTATCCACATACCACTGAAGGAAGAGTAATTGCCATGATTTCATCTGTTTGTGGTGTCGCCTTGATAGCTTTACCTTCAGGTATTATTACAGCAGGTTATATGGATTCATTAAATGCTAGTAGTGCAAAAAAAGAAAAAGAAGAAAAAGCAAAAAGATTGGAGAAAGAAAGAAAAAAAATGGAGAAAAAGGAAAGAAAAAAAATGAAGAAGAAACTAAAAAAAGGACATTCACAAGAATAACATTTAGAATTATATATCTAAAAAAAAAAAAAAAAAAAAAAAAAAAAAAAAAAAAAAAAAAAAAGCAGTAAAATAATTGATTTTACTGTAATTGTAAAATAATAATAACAATAAATAATTGATTTTATTATTATTATTACATTACAATTATTATTACTAATTATATTACTATCAGATCTAACTGAAATGTTATTATTTTACAATTTAGATATAAAAGATAACAAAAAACTTTATATAATTAATTCATTTATATAAAAATATTTATATTATATTTATAGGTATATATAAAAAAAATTAATTATATTATTTATTTTGATAAAATAATATAATAATATATACTTTGAACTTTTCAGTTTTTATTATAATTTTATTAATTGTTAATAAATTATAAGATTATATATTAATAAGTTAAAATTATACTTGAATAATTAAGATGATATGAATTGAAAAAAAAAATTATATATATATTTAAAAATAAATAATATAAAAATAATATATTATTATAATTGAAGAAAAAAAATATTAGAAAAAAAAATTTTTTTTTTATAAAAAGAATAAGCAAGCTTAAAAAAAAATAAAAAAAATAAAATAAAATAATAATAATAATAATAATAATAAAATATAGTTTAATACTGTAGTATTATTAAAAAAATTTATTTACAATAAAAATAAACTATATAAATATTCATAACTATTATTATATTATTTTTATAATTTAAGATGATTTATTATAGTAATTTTTTTTTTTTTTTATTTTTTTAAAAAATATTTTAGTCATTTTTATTTTTATTTTTATTTTATATATTCTAGTCATTTTTATTTTTATTTTTAATTTTAATTTTTTTTTTTAAATAATGAATAATTTTAAAAGAAAAAAAAAAAAAAAAAAAAAAAAAAAAAAAAAAAAAAAAAAAAAAAACTTTTTAAATAAAATATTTATTTATTTCAACAAAAAAAAAAAAAAAAAAAAAGTCATTGTACCTATTATATTATATACTCTGAAAAATATATTATTTACATTTTAAATAAATAAAAAGAAAATTTTTTTTTTCATTTTTTTTTTTTTATTTCTTGAATGTATCATCCTTGATTTCAGCTCCCCTCTCCCCTTCAAGGAGTAATGGAAATATTGAAGGTCGTCACATAACTTCCTTTTTTTTTTAAAGGCAGAATTGTCCCTACTACCTATTAGATGATGACCTTACTGAGTGTTTTCAGCATTTGGCATGCTGATATGCATATTATTGTTAAGAATTTTTCTGATAACTACTTCTCCGGAATGCTTCGCCAGTTTCGTAACTTCCCTTTGAAGGGTTGAGGGGGGTAATATAGTCTAACCCATAGATATTTGTACTAAGCTCCCTTAGCAAAAATGCATAAATGTCGGAAAAATTGCAATTTAGAATTTAGTAGAATATATCTCCTATGGATACATGAAATCATGTACCCAAATGCTAGTAGTAATTTCCTCTTAAATATACAAGTATTAGTGCAATTGCCTCCCTCCCTCTCTCTCTCTCAATTAGTTCAGTATCTCTAATAATAATAATAATAATAATAATAATAATAATAATAATAATAATAATAATTATATAAAAGAGGGACATGGACATACTTACATGAAATCCTAACCACCATATTCCATTAAAAAAAAAACCTTTTTAAATAAATAAATAAATAAATAAAAAAAGATAAACAAAAATAAGTCAAATTTTTATTATATAATTTTTACTTTTTTTTTTTTTTTTTTTAATAGAATAAAAAAGAAAACAACATAGATAAATTTTTTAATAATAATAATAATAATAATTTTTTTTTTTTTTTATCTATGAAGGTTTAATTTTTTTATAATATGTTAATTTTTCAATAACATAAAAATTGTGTCTTGATAATGGTAGAAGTATTACTTTTCATTTATTATAAATTAATATTAAACCAAAATATTATAAATTATATTTACTAATCATATATATTTTAATAATTAGTGCACTTTATTTAATTTCAAATTTAAAATAATATGAATTGGTTAAATTTTTTTTTTTTTTTTTAAAGAAAAATGAGACATATGATAAAAAGTTTAATTTAAAGAATGAAAAAAAAAAATTATACTCAATAGTAATTAAAGAAAAAGAAGTAAAGATTTTTACTTTTATAATCTTTTGTTATTAATAGTTGTTTATTATAAAAAAGGAATAAAAAGAAAAATAAGACATATGATAATTAGTTTTAATTTAAAGAATAAAAAAAATTATACTTATTAGTAATTAAAAAAAAAAAAAAAAAGTTTAAACCTTTTTAATCTTTTGTTAAAAATAAGCTCTTTAATATAAAAAGAATAAAACAAAAAAATAAGATATAATTAAAGGAATAATTAAAAAAAAAAAATTATACTGTATTGTAATTAAAAAAAAAAAAAAAAAAAAAAAAAAAGTATAAATTTTATCTTTTATAATCTTTTGTTAAAAATAGTTGTTTATAATATAAAAATATAAATATACAAGTTAATTGCAAAATATAATATTAAAAATAATGATGATCAAGAAAGAAAGTAAATAAAATGTTTGTAAATTTTTCTTTTTAGAATAAAGTTTTTAAATATTATTAATTAATCACAATTATAATATTTATAAAAATTTCTTTAATCTTATTTATTTAATATTTAATATATATATTAAAATAAAATTACAAAAAAAAAAAAAAAAAAAAAACATAATAATATACATTAAAAGTGAAATATCTCTTTCTTTTTTTTTTCCAAAAAAATTCTTTTTTATAAAAAAAACAATTTATTATAAGAGAAATAGTATAAAAAATTCTATAAATATATATATATATAATTTTTTTTTTCAATAAAAAATATAAAAAAAAAAATGAAAAAAAATGAAAAAAAAATTATTATACCAAAAAAAAAAATATATATATATATATATATAAATTAATTAAATTAAATTATAAAATTTAAATATAAAAATATACGCATTAATATTGAATAAAATTTTTAAGAACTAAATTTATTCAAAAAATTGAGAATGTTTATTTAAAATTTGAATTTTATTATTATGTATTTTTATTTTAATTTCTATTTTTTTTTTTAATTTAATTTTGTTTTATATTCTCATTGCCAATGTTTTATATATTTATATTTTTTATTTAACTCTATCTATGAAAATCTTATTTTTAATTTTTTTTTTTTTTATTATTATTATTATTTTAATTTTTTTATTTTTATTATTTTAATTTTTTTTTTTTTTTTTTTTTTTTTTTTTTTTTGTATAATATAAAGAAAAAAATTGTAAAATTGTCACATAATCAGTGATTTACAAAAAAAAAAAGGAATACTGATATATAATTTATATAAATATATATATATTTTATGTAAAACTCATTTATGTATTATTTTTAAATCTACTTGATTTTTAAATTTCTTTATTCTAAATTTTAAAATTTTACACATAAAAAAAATATATATATTAAAAAAAAAAAAAAATGTATTGATATAAATTTTTTATTTTTATAGATATAAAAATTAAATTTAAATAATTTCTTATAATCATCAAATTTAATTTATAAAAAAAAAATTTTTTTTTTATTAGAATAACAAAATTAGAAAAAAAAAAAAAAAAAAAAAAAAAAAGGTATTAATAAAAAAAAATTAAAAAAATTAATAATAATAATAACAAAAGAAAAAAATAAAAATAAAAATAAAAGTAAAAAAAAGGCATATGAAATTAATAAATTTGATGAATTTAATTCCAAAAATATGAATAAAGATAATAATATGAATATAGATAATAATATGAAAGAAAATAATGATATTAAACCTGAGATAGAAAATAATCAAAATAGTAATGTCATTAAGAATAATAAGATTGATGATAATGAGTTTGAGAATGAGAACGATGTTAAAATAAAAATTGAAAATAAAAGTGAAACTGAAAGTGAAACAGATGATGAAAGTAATAAAGGTAGTAGATATATCAGTAAAGAAGGAATGGTAAATGAAGATAAAGGTGAAGATGATTATAAACAAAAATATGATAGGGAAAAAGGTTTTCGAAAAAGATTATTCCAAATTATTGAAGTAGCAAATTCTGGAGATACCGTCAGTGCAGTTTATGATGTTTTAATTATTATAACGATCATTTTAAGTTTAGTTCCTCTAACTTTCAAAGAATCTTATGTCTTCTTTGATTATATGGAAAAAGTTGTTGTCTCTATCTTCATTATGGATTACCTCTTTAGATTAATTACAGCTGATTATAAACTAAAAACAAGGATACGCTTTCTTTCTTTTATTATTTATCCTTTCACTCCTTGGGCTATTATTGATCTTCTTTCCATTTTACCATCTCTGAAATTCTTATATAGTGGTTTGAAACTTCTAAGAATTCTTAATTTAATCAAGACCCTTAGAATCATTCGAGCTGTCAAAGCTTTTCGATACTCAAACAGTATCAATATTATTGCAGAAGTCATAAAAAATTCTAAGAGACCATTATCCGCCGTGGTAGGTCTAGCAGCGGGTTATGTTTTAATTTCAGCATTAATTATTTTTAATGTAGAAGGAGATACCTTTGATAATTTCTTCAGTGCAGTATACTGGGCTACAGTATCTTTAACAACGGTCGGCTATGGTGATCTCTATCCACTTACCGTTGAAGGAAGAGTAATTGCCATGATTTCATCTGTTTGTGGTGTCGCCTTGATAGCTTTACCTTCAGGTATTATTACAGCAGGTTATATGGATTCATTAAATGCTAGTAGTGCGAAAGAAGAAAAAGAAGAAAAAGCAAGAAGATTGGAGAAAGAAAGAAAGAAAAAGGAGAAAAAGGAAAGAAGAAAAATGAAGAAGGAACAAAAAAAGCTTTTAATGAAAAAGAAAAAAGAACAAGTCCAACAAGAATAGTAAAAAAAAAAAAAAAAAAAAAAAAAAAAAAAAAAAAAAAAAAAAAAAAAAATTTAAATTAGATTAATTTAAGGAAAAGAAAAAAAAATTAATATATATAGTAAATTATCATTATCATTAAAAACAATACTCACAATATAACTTTTTTTTTTAATTATTGCTTTTTTTTTAATTTTAGTATTCAATAATACTTAAAAAAAAAAAAAAAAAAAAAAAAAAAAAAAAAAAAAAAAAAAAGAAATCAAAGTTATTACTCATATTTCCATTGATGTATATTATATTATATATATATGAATGTATATTTCAAAAGAAAAAAATATATATATATATATATTTATTATATTTAATAATAATAGAATGTATTATAATAATATTATAATTATTATTATTTTATTCTGTTGATTTATAAATAAAAAAAAATTTTAATAAAAAAAAAAAAAAATAAAGAATTTCTTAACATAATATATGAATAAAATTTGGATCCATATAATTGTATTTTTGAATTATACACATATGTAACTTTTTTATTTTTTTTACAGCCGCATTGCAAACTTTAAACTTTATTTATTTATTTAATCATTCATTTATTAGAAGAATCACCAGAAATGATTTTGGTTCTTAAACAAAATATACCCATTCCTTTTTTATAATTTAAATCAATAATGTATGCATCTCTTACATCATGAAGGAAGTTATACCATCAATACCACGTCACATACATATATTTACACACTTTTTTTTTTTTTTTTTTTTTTTTTTTTAACGGCAGCAAACTTGTTTCATCTTTATTAATTAAATATTTGAAAAAAAATACATGTAATAAAAAGAAAAAAAAAAAAAGATAAAAAAAAATGGTATAATGTCTTCTAGTTTCATTTAATTAATATCTGTAAGACTTCACAAGGGCATTATTATACTGTAGTATAATAATTATTTTTGACTTCACAATGTTAATCATAATTTTAAGATACGAAAATTATGATCTTCATGGGTTGCGCTTAGCCCTGCTGGCCTGTCTTACTGTTTCTTCAGCATTGACGCTCTTGGTAGTAGTCGTTATGATTCGATTTGAACCTAATGAACAAAGGCCACTGCTGACCAATAGTAATAGGTATAATCGATTGAAGAAGAGCCGCAGTAATTACCAAAGAATAATGGAGTATCAGAATAAGCATATACTGTTATTAATCCTACTTCCCCCCCCCCAAAAAAAAAAAAAAAAAAAAGGAAATTAAACACTTTTTTCACACACATTAGAATCACTAGAATCAACATTACACATTATTATATTTACACCCTCATTATTCAGAAAATGACTTAAATTAACCGAGATCCCAATCGAGGATTACTATTTTCTCGAAATATAAAAAGTTTTTTTTTTTTTTTTTTTTTTTTTTTTTTTTAGACTTAGAGAATAACTTTATTTAATTTATAATAATAATAAAATTACATGATTTTAAAGAAATAAAAAAATAATAAAATACATGAAATAAAATATTATATATTATAAAATTATAAAAGTGCGTTAGAAGCAATAGCCTCTAACTTTTCCCATTCCTCGATAATAACACCACGTCCATTATTGCGAGTAATAATTTCAGTATTAGTGTTATCAATCGAATCTGTATCTGGAGGTGAAAATCCATGCCTTATCATTTCGACGTCGACGCTCTTGGTAACGGTAGATTCAACGGAATACTATTTCATCATCAAACTAAAAGATCGACAAATTAATGGTATTACATTTGTTAGAAACTCCGCAATCCCCACAAAATACTGAACAGTTGACAAAGTTGAACTTTGTTTAAAAATATTGTCAACTAATTGTCTTTGTTCCCCTTCATTAACTTTAATTTTTGAATATATTGAACGCCCACCAAGAAGTGCACTCAATATATAATAATAAATATTATTATCATAATCCTTTTCTGAATCTAAAGAAACATCCAAGGAATTTTGTTCAATTATCATTGCAAACTTCAAAAAGAGATCATCTAGAAAAGGTAAAGATTTATTTCTGTAATTTTCCAATTCTTTACAGGCAAAGATCCAGTGAGAAAAGCTAGGTACACTAACACCACAACAAGGGCAACATTTAGGGCAATCTTCTGAGACGATTTTTCTTTTAATGGAAATACTAATGTCAAATTTAAAACCACACCTAATTCGAGAAATCCAAAAGAATCCCAACTGATACTTAGGATATTGAAATGTTAAGTTTCTGATTTCTGAAATAAATCCAAAATCATTCTCCTTGTAAATAATTGCTTTTTTGGCTTTTGAGGGTTTGAAGACATCTCTTTCCCAATAAAACTTTTTTATTTCACTTGTTTTCTTACCATTTAATTTCTTATCCAAAGTCCTTGATTCTTTAGTCCATGAGTAATGTGACATAGTAGGAATATTATTAGTGAGATGATTAATAATACATGAAGAATTTTTCCATTTTCTAAAGCATCGTAATTGAGATATTGCACAGACAGCTGAAAGAGGAGGTATTCTCAATTCATGAGTAATATCATAGAAACTAACAGAAGAATTGCGATATTTAAATCCATAACTCCAATAAAGTCCTCTATTAATAATTTTTTGCGCTTTAGAACATCTGCTCTTATTTGAACCAAAGAGAGGAGCATAATATATAACAAGACTAAGAATAAACGAAATTAAAACATATTTCTTCAATGGGAGAGGAACAGATTTATTAATAAGAAATCGAAAGTACAAATTTAACTTGACATTTAAATTACTGTTTAATTTGGATTGTATAGGTTTCAGTGATAAAGATTCATCAAAAGGAATACCAAGATAGGTATAGTTGTCAGTTTTAGGTAATTTGTTACTACCAATAGAGAAAGATGAATCTTCATAGTTTGTCGGTTTAACAAAGTTAATCGGTTTTACAACAAGAGTAGCACACTTATTAATTCCAAAAGTCATTTCATTTTTAATAGCCCATTCATGAACTTTATTCAAAATTTTCTTAAGAGCTTGTTTAGATGGAGCAACTAAAACAATATCATCCGCAAAAAGTCCACCACAACAATATTGAGAATCTAAATATACACCATACTTATCACAATTATCCAGTACATCATTAATGAACAAATTGAATAAAATAGGAGATAGAGGGCATCCTTGTCTAACACCACGATTAATCGAAAATTCTTCTGAGAGATTACCATTAAAAAAAGCACGAGTTTTAGAAGATAGATAATAATTCTTTAAAAACAGATGACATTTATCTCTAATTCCTAAGTTATATAATTTGGTCAAAATATTAAAGATAGGTACAGAATCATAGGCTTTTTTAGGATCGAGAAAAGCAAGATAAGTAAAATTTCCTTGAAATTTTCATCTTTGACATATCTCTCTAATTGAAATATATAAACTTATGCATTCTTCTTTATTTCTAAATCCAAATTGTTCAGGTCTAACAAATTTATGTTCAAGGGCATATTTAGCAATTCTATTAGTAACAATCTTTGAAATAATTTTTAAGCCAACATTAATAAGAGAAATACCACGATAATTATTACAATCCGAAAGATCTCCTTTTTTTGGAATTGATATTATAGAAGCTGAATTCCACTCTTCAGGGAAGTCACCATCCCAGATTTTGTTAAATAATGAAAATAAACATTTAGCACACTTAGAGTAGTGATCATCTGAAGAATCATCTTGATTATCGGATAAATCAGATTTACTAAAGAAGGCTTTAAAAAATTCAATCGGAATACCATCGGGTCCAGGAGCTTTATTATTTTTCATTTCAAGCACAGTGTTTTGAATTTCTTCCATAGTAATAGAATCATTAATATCCCAAGTAAGATTATTATTAGGATTAGGTCCAAATAAACTTACCCAATATTCATTATCCAAACTGCGTTGAGTAACATCAGAAGCTAGTTCACTGTAATGTTCAGCAAATCGATTTAATTGATCCGAATGAGAAAATAAAAGGTTACCCTGCTTGTCCTTTAAAACACTTGACGAAATAGAATTAGAGTACATAGGGTGAGATAGCTTCTTTAATTTTAACCAAGCACTCCTAGCATTTTTATTACGAAAATCATTACAAGCAGATTCTATTGACTGATGAAATTGTTATGATTTAATAGAAAACTTAATTGACCTGACTTTACCACATATATTTTTATTCTCACGAAGCAAATTTAAAAATTCATCAGGGTTTTCAAGATTAGAACCTAAAGAAAAATTTTTGATTTCATTAAATGCAACATGCTTTTCATGAGAAAGTTTCTTGATATAATAAGGGCAGTGGAAAGCTGAGCCTTTAAGATCACAAGGAATTCTAGCATGAACTTTATCACCAACTTTATTAGCTGTTTCTATAAATTTATTGACCATTTCATTAGAATTTAATTCTTTATTATCATCAAATTCATTAAGAAGAATTGAGAAGTAGTTACTTGAGAATATTTCATTATGCTTTTCATTACACATGCGTTGGGACCACTTGAATCTTCTAGAAGGAGTAGGAGCACGAAAACCTTCTGAGTCATCTTTCTTACAGGAAAGGATAAGAGGAAAGTGGTCAGATATATCATTGAATGTACTACAAACAGATACCTTATTAATGTATTCCTTCATTTTATAATTAAATAAAACATGATCAATTAAAGACGATCTACCATCCCCGAGCCCATGTGAAATCGAGACCTGATAAGTTTTTAGTGAACCATTGATGAGATGATTTATTAAGTAAACTTACTAATTGGGATTTAGACATATTAAAGTCACCTACAAGAATAGAAGGTGTATTTGTATGTTTCTTTATCCAATTAGTAATTTCTGAAAAGGCATTCTTTCTTTCTTCCTTATGAGTGACCGTAGGAACATAAATATCACCAATAGTGCATTTAATTCCCCAAAAAGAAGTAATGTTAACAGAAATGATATACTTATATTCAAAGGGATCAGGAGAAAATGAACAAGAACGATGTACACTTATACTAAGACCTCTCATACCGGGTATATTTGGATCAGCTTTTCGTAAAATTGTATTATAGTGACAAAGAAATGGGTAATTATTTGAATGTACATTAAGGTATTGGCTATTACCGACCTCTTGCAAGCAAATACAGATAGATTTAAAAATTTCATTAAAGTATCTAATACCATCACGTTTTTCATCATTCCATCCATTAATGTTCCAACTGACACAAAGATTAAAGAACTGAGTAGACGGTGAGTAAATATTACTATAAAGAAAATCTTTAACCATTGATTTAGTTTCAAAAGAAGAAAATTTGTTGTTAAATTTCTTAACTTCACTGAAAGTTCTGATTTTGTCGGTTTGGATCCAATTAATTTTATTGATTGGAAGTCAATGGGTAAGAAGAAATAAAATATTTAGGTAGTAAGTGGGTTTATCATAGTTTATCCTTAAAATGAAGTAATTTTCCATATTAGGTGTGTGTGTTTTTATAATTCCATGAACTATTTCATTGCAATTGGAAATACGTTCACTAAGAAATTCCCAAAGTTTACTAACAGACCATGATTGAAGATCATGAATAAAGATAAGAATGAAATCTTTATTCTGAATATCGTATCTTCGAAGGCCACGCCGCAAAACAGGTATAGTTGCTGAATTTGAAGAAGTATTATCCATTTCAAGAAAGCCTAAAAAATAAAATAAAAGAAGAATAAAATAAAAAATAATAAAAATAATAAAAAAAAAAAATAGATAAAAAAAATTTTTTTTTTTTTTTATATATATATATATATATATATATAACAAAATAAAATAAAAAATAAAAGAGAAAGTAAATTCCCTTTAAATAGTAAATAAAAAATATTGGTGTTGAATATTTGAAAGCTTGAAATATAAAATTATTCTTGATGATTTAATAGATATTTTGTAAATAATTGATTTTATCCGTTATAACTGATATAATATTTATAAATTTATTCAAGGGTTAGAAATTTATTGATACAAAATTACTTGTATATACTGTTAAAATGAATAATTGTTTCTTTTATCGTTTGACTGATTGTAATTCTTTCAATTAATAAAGCTCTTTAAGATATTAAAAATTTTCTGTTGAATAATCATAAATTACCTAAAAGTATATTTAAAAAGAAAAAAATTAGTAGAGAAAGACTATAAAAAAAATTCCCATCCGTTAAGTAATGTCTTAAACACAAGCTTTGGAGTGAATCAATCTCCTACATTTCCATTTTACAATAGCTACATGAAAGTATAAATAATACTATAGAAAAATACATATGCAAAATAATGCTAAAGTAAAAAATACAATAGATTTATTACAATGATAATATGTAGAAACTACATGATATTAATAATTATACAACTCCAATGTTACTACATATCCAGTTTAAAACAATATAAAACATCAAGTTCACTTTCTACAGTCTTCCAGTATTCCAGTTTTCACTCTTCGTACTAGAAGACACTTTAGAAAAGATAACCATCGATTATCATCAGAATCACAGAAAGCTGTAATTAGTACACCTGATATAGATTATTCCTTTTCCATTAACCCTCCATGGACCTGGAAAAGCAGTCCACATCATTGGGGATTATTATTATTATTATTATTATTATTATTATTATTATTATTATTATTATTATTATTATTATTATTATTATTATTATTATTATTATTATTATTATTATTATTATTATTATTATTATTATTATTATTATTATTATTATTATTATTATTATTATTATTATTATTATTATTATTATTATTATTATTATTATTATTATTATTATTATTATTATTATTATTATTAATTTATATGTATAATAATAATAAAAAAAAAAAAAAAAAAAAAAAAAAAAAAAAAAAAAGCACACACATATACAAAAACACAAAACAAACCTTTAAATTTCTATATGGTATTAATTTTTTTTTTAATTTTTATTAATATTATTATTTATTATTATTTATTATTATTATTATTATTAATTATTATTTATTATTATTTATTATTATTATTTATTATTATATATATTATATATATTATTTTTTTATATTTTTATCTAAACTTAATGTTAAAATAAATTTTTTTTTTACAATAATTTATTTACTATTATTTTAAAGATATACATATATATATAATATAATTATATATTTAATAGAATAATAATATATTTCGTATTTTTTTTTTTTTTTTTTTTTTCTTTTTTGTTAAACTTTTAAAAATAGGTATCTAAGTGATATTAAAACTTATTATATTATATTAATATAAAAAAGTCAAAAGAAAATATAATTTGAAGAAAAAAAAATAATAAATAAATTAAATAGTGCATTTAGATATTTTAATTTAAAAATATATAAAAAAAATCTATAATTATTAATAGAGGTTAATTAATGTTTTTATTTTAAAATAACTAATAACTATATGGTAATTAATGTTAATATTTAAGGTAATATTCGCCTATTTATTTATTTATTTATCTTTTTTATTTTTTTTTTTTTTTTTTTTTTTGGTAAATTAAAGAATTAAAAATGATATTTTACGCTTGACGAAATTTGATTTGGTATATTTGGTATATTTAGTATATATTTTGGTATAAATATATACTTTTTTTTTGATTTTTTTTTTTTTTTTTTTTTTTTTTTTTGTTTGTTTGTTTGTTTGTTTTTAATTTTATTATTATGATTATTGCTGTTGTTGTTTATAGGTTTAACGATTTTCAGTAATTTTTTTTTTTTAAAAAAAAAAAAAAAAAAGGAATATGATTTTTTGGTATATAAATAAAAAAAAATCATTTTTTAAAAAAAAAATAAATCATAACCTTTTTTCTTTATAATTATTATTATAAATATTAAATGGTATTTTATTTTTATTTTCTTCTATTTTTCTTTTTTCTTTTTCTTCATTTTCTTTCATTTTTTTTTTTTTTTTTCTATAATCTATATAAAATTATTATAAGATAGTAAAAAATATATTCTATTAAAATTGATAGTAATTTTTTTTCATTAATAAAAAATAAAAAAAAAAAAAAAGGAGGAGAACAAATATGAAATTTCACATTTATTCATATTGAATAGACCATATTTCTAAAGATGAGCATTCAAAGCGCTTCTTAGAAGAAAGAATTTCATTTAAATAGGTATCACATGGGCTACTTTCACCATTTAAAAGTAAATTATCTAAGTATAAACCAAAGACACCATTTTCATCTACACCCATAGCAATGAAATCTTGATCGGCCATCATGAAATAATCATTCAATGTTGAAGCACGATAGATTTTAATACCTTCATCAGTCTTCTTCCAAAGGAAGCATTCTCTATTACCAGTAAATCCAGTTACGTTTGGATTGAATGGCTCACTAAGATAGGCACCAAAAACTTCTCCATAACAATCAGTAATGACCATTACAATTGGACTATCACAATCCATTTGGCATTCATAAAAAGTACTTAAACTTGAACCATGTTCACCAAGACTATATTCAAGATACCAATGATTGCAAGTTTCACGATAGAAACGTGGAATATGTTTCTTGATTTCTTTAGCAAGGTTTTCATCTAAAACTAATTCAAATGAATTAGAAATATCATTATGTAACTCAACCTTATGACTTTCAGCTTCTAAAATTTCCTTAATAGTTGTAACTGTTTTAGTGTTTCTTGGATCTTCAATATGTTCATTAAAACTATCATCCTGCCATGAGTGTCTTCTCTTGTGCATTCTTTTAACTCTATTTAAAAGCTTCTTCTTAGGTCTACTCTTCTTGTTTTCAGGAAGATTTATTGGTTCAACTAAAGTAATTTCAGTATCAGCTTCAGAAATACCATCATCATTTGGAGCAACAAAAAGGGAACGATTTAAAATAGAAGGAACTTGTTGATTTACATTTGGTGAAAATTTTACGGTAGCAGTAGATGAGGTGCATAAGTTGGAATTTATATAGGTATTTGGTAAGGAAAAGGACACTGTAGTAGCAACAGTATTGACAGTATTATAATTATTAGCTTCATTTTCTAAATCAATTGAAGCCTTACCTTTTTCCTTCTTATATTCACTCTTTCTCTTCCTATTCTTTTTAAATTTATTTAAGAATCTCTTTATAATATTGAGTTTTGGTTTTTCAATTTTAATAATTTCTTCTTCAATATAGTCATTATTTGAAGAAGTAGAAATACTATCAAGTTTAATTGACATTTTTGTTATTAATATATTTGATATTTGATATTTATATTTATTTATTATTGATATTTTTATTACTTTTTTGATTGAATATTTAATATTTAATAGTAATATATATTTATTGATATTAATATTTATTATAAATTGATATTTTAATATATTTTAATAAATAATAATTATAATTTTTCGTTAACAAAGCTATTTCGATAAATATAATGATTATTTATTAATAACTAATAATTTTGACTTTTTTTTTAATATATTTTATTTTTAAATCTTTTTATTCTGTTTTTATGTTTATTGTTTAATTAATAATATTTATTTTTATTTATTTAATACTATTCTTTTATTTTTAAAAATTAAAACAACGCTTTTATTTACTGTTTTAATTTTTTTTTTTTTTTTTGGTATAAAAATATAATTAATATAATGTTTTGTTTATAATTTATATATATTGTTTAGTTGTGTTTTGTTCTTAAAAAATGTTTTTTTGAGATTCCATCTGACTGCTTTTATATTTTTTTTTTTAAAAAAAAAAATTAAAATTTATTATGATTAAATGAATTAATAAAGTGGTAATTAATATATTTTATTATATATTACAATTAATAGTTATATATGGTAGTAATATAAAAATATTAATAAAAACATTATAATGTATTATACATTTAATTATTATTTTTTAATTTTTTTTTTAATTATTTTTTAAAAAAAAATGAAACGAGAAATTCTCAAAAAAAAAAAAAAATTAAAAAAATAAAAACTTTAAAAATTATTTAAATAAATATTATATTATTATTGCTATATAAATATAAATGACATATAAATTGAAACAATATACATTTATATATTAAATAATATATTTAATATAAATTTAATAAAATAAATTATATATAATTAATTAAAAAATAATATAATATTAAAATTTTAATTCAAATTTTTTATAATAAATTTATACTAATATACACATAAATAAACATAAATATTATATAAATATTAGAGTATTGGAAAATATATTAACTTAAATTAAATAAATCATTAATACATATTATCAATGTATTAATAATATATTGTATCATATGATCATAAAGATTATTCAGTAAATTTTAAAATTTAAGCTTTTTTTTTTTTTATTAAAAATATAATACAAAATTGTAGAAAATAAAATAAATTGTAAATATGTAATTTAATATGTATTACAAAGCTATATTAATATTAATTTAAATAAATATGTAAAATGTAATAACATAAAATCGAAAATGAAAAAAAATATCGTAAAAAAAAGAATTTACTTTTTAATAACATATATTCAATGTAATTTAAATATACTTTTTATAATATTTATAATATTTATTAAAACTAATAAATTTTTAATAATTATTTATTTATGTAATATTTTATTTTATTATTTTTTTATAAATATTTATTTAGTTATTATTACTATTATAAATATTATTATGCTTATGATTATAATTATTATTATATTTATTCATTATTATTAGTATTACATTCCTTTTTTTTTTTTACTTCTTCCTTATTTTATTATATCTTTAAATCTTAACATTAAATGTAAATATTAAGTCAATAATAAATATCATTTATTATAATATCTTAATATTAATATTTATTAGTTATAATATAATAATAATATAAACCAAATAAATAATAAATATAAATTTTTAAACTATACAAAAATTAAAGTTTAACTAAAAAGGAATTTTTAAAGGGTTAATTAAAAAAATAAAGCTTTTAAATATATTAATCATACAATTACAAATAGGAAATGCATATCATTTACACCAATCTATTTCTGTATTAAAATTAAAGTTGTTTTTTTTTATATGATAAATTTTTATTAATTTTTATTTATATTCATAATTTTATTAAGAATAATAATAATAATAATATGATTATTATTATTTATATATTTTATATTCAATATTTTATATTTTATATTTTAAATTTTATATTTTATATTTTATATTTTATATTTTATATTTTATATTTTATATTTTATATTTTATATTTTATATTTTATATTTTATATTTTATATTTTATATTTTATATTTTATATTTTATTCTTTTATATTTTATAATTTATATTTTATATTTAATATTTAATATTTTATATTTTATAATTTATATTTTATATTTAATATTTTATATTTTATATTTAATATTTTATATTTTATATTTAATATTTTATATTTTATATTTATTTTCTTTTATTATTTTTTTATAGTGTTTTTTTATATTAATTAAAATTTATATATGATTTTATGTGTGATATTTTAGTCATATATGATTTTATACTATATATGACTAATATAAATGATTTTGTAGAAAGGGAAAAACCGCAAAGTTTAATTTTCATATCTGTAACATGACTGACCATGATGAATATATTATCTATTTTATTTTAACTAATGGGATATTTTATTATTATTATAATACTTAAAATAATTGAATTTCCTATTTCAAATAAAAACAAAAACTAATAAATAATAATTTAATAGAAACTATAAAATAGTAATAATAATAATAATTGAATTTCCTATTTCAAATAAAAACAAAAACTAATAAATAATAATTTAATAGAAACTATAAAATAGTAATAATAATAATAATTGAATTTCCTATTTCAAATAAAAACAAAAACTAATAAATAATAATTTAATAGAAACTATAAAATAGTAATAATAATAATAATAAAGTCTTATATAATATCTAATAATGAATTTTTATTTGTTATACTACTGAACCTTTTGATAAAATAGCTTAAATTAAATATTATGACATATATATTATGACATATATTAAATTATATATATATCTTTTTTTTTTTTTTTTTAAAATAAAATA